>BSBK01001111.1:2500-25000 GCA_027943335.1 Chamaecyparis obtusa | reverse complement strand
TATGAAGTTTAAAGTTACTTCTTAATGTTACCAAAAAGAATTAGCTTGTTGTTAATTCCTTTTTTTTTGAAAAGATTTTAAAGTCAATTTATTTACATGTCAAAAAAAAGAATGAAACTTAATAGTTATGTTTTCTTTTAAAAAAAAGTAATTAGAAAAATCTAAATGTTTCTTTTAGATAAATGGTACTTTGTTGTTCCAATTTTAGTTCTACAAAAATTTGTAAGTTTCATTTTATGTTTACAATATTGTTGTTTCTATAATTTTTTTTAAAAAAAAATATGAAAGTTGTTTTTTAATGTTTGCATTGTTGTTTTCAAATATTAGTAAAAATCTAAAAGTTTATGTTATTTTTTTAAAAAGAAAATTGTTTACTTTTCAGTTCCATTATTATACTTTTTTTTTATAAAAAAATTTACACGATTATGCTACTAAATGAATGTGTTACTTTTTGTTCCATATTAAAAAAAATAAAATCTGAAAGTTCATTTCAAAATAAATATATTATTGTTACTTAGGAGTTTCAAAAATAATTTATGTTGTTTATAAAAAAAATAGTCTATCTATGTAATAAAAAATATTCAAAATGGAATATATACATTTAAAAATATATGAATATATATATTTATATAATATATATTTTTAAAAAAATTGACTTTAAATTTTAAAATTACAAAATTAGAACTATATATATAACTTAAAAAAAAAAATGCAGGCACAATGGGGTCGCGAGTGGCTTTTCCACTATGGTCCCCCTTTTGAAGGAGGTCGCGTGTGGCAGCCACTGTGGACCCCCTTAGATGGCTCATGGGTGGCCAGCCACTGCGGTGCCCCATATTGGGGGCGGCGATTGGCTCAGCCACCGTGGAACCCGCAACATGGGGTCTGTGGTTGGCTTGCCACCGCAGAACCCCCAAATGGGCGCCGTGGCCGGCCAGGCTATCGCAGGTAGCCATGAGGCTGTCGTGAGCAACTAGGTGGTTGTTGAGGCCAAGAGAATTAAGGGGTAGGGTTTGGAATTTGGCAGCCAACACTCCCCCCACTCCACCCCACCCCATAAACTTTATATTAAAAAAAACAAAACAAAAACCTCTAATCAAACAAATACATGATCAAATTAGGTCAAAAACAAAAAATAAAATAAAAGAGAGGTTTTTACCTTCATTGACCTACAAGAACAAAAAGAATGGGAAAAAAAATGGAGAAGGGGAGAATAGAAATAGGGTTTGGGGTATGGGCAGCTACAAATCCTTTTAGCTTCTTTCTCGTCCTCATTATAAGCCTTCATTCAACCTGCAAAACACAAAAATGGAGGCTAGGGTTTGAGAGATAAAAGGGTAAGAAAGAAAAAGATAAAATTAGAAATTTGGTTAATAATATTTAAGATGAAATTTCAATTGTAACCCTAATTTTGAATTAGGGTTAGGGCTAGGCTTTTTGGTCAACCCTTTTAGCCATTAGATTAAGTTTTAAATTTTAAACTTGGTTTTAGTCACATAATGTTATTGTTAATAATACTTTATCTTAGTGGGTTTTGAAAATGACTTTTGTCGGAAATGATTTTTCATTTTTTTTTTCTTCTTCTTCTTTTTTTAATGGAATTTGATTATTGACAATAAACTATAGGGATGAATTTTAATATTTGAATTATGGGTATTTAAATAATTTATTTAAGTCTTTTGGTCAACTATAATTAGAGGAATTTTGCATTTATTGGTTTAATTAAGTCAGATTAAATAATTGATTTATTCAAAACTTTATATTTTTAATCCTTGATAAAATTTATGGAATTTTAGTGGTGCAATTAGTTAAATATAAATTTAATTAATTTAATAGTAAATTTTAATTAGAATGTAAATTCTACCTTTACTAAAGTTAAAATTTAATGGGATAAAATGTGAAATTTAAATTATTATTTAATTCAAACTAGGGTTAAAGACTGAAATTAACTATTAGTAATATTTTTAATGCTTAATTATCAAATGACATTTAGACATAAGTGAACCTTAGAAAAGGTTTTAAACTATATGTAAAACCTTCTTAACTCATTTAATTATTGTTTAATTTATTTAAAATTAAATAATCACGAGTTAGTTAATTAAACCTATTTGTGTAGACTTAATTAGAAACCTTTTTGAGGGACCTTGACCATTGTCATGATTCCCCTTGACACCAATATTAGAAAACTAACAATACGGAAGGGTTGTATCAAATCCTTCGACGACGTAAACTTATTGACAACTTAGTAAACCTAGTAACTTATCGAACATTTGCATTGTAACGTTAGAGAATTAATGCCTTAGAAAAAATAAATTTGGTGTATTTTTGCCCTATATTTTGGGGATTATGTGGTGGTTTTGGTTTGTGATCATTTTAAGTGGGCGTGTGTTAATATGCTCACTTCCTTCTATTCCCTTTTGTTGGGCTAGAGCTTTCCTCCTCTACTATTGGTCTCTATTTTGGCTAACTTTCCTATAGAGGTGGTGGGTATTCCTTTTGAGGTGGAATCCCGTGTGGACTTTATAATGTTAGTCTTCCTTGGTTTCCTTTCTTTGGTTCCTCCTATCATGGTGGAGTGTAGTGGTACTAGTGGATGATCTATTTTGAGATAATGTATAGTTTTGGGAGCTATGTTAAAACCCAAATATTGTGGTTTGAGGAGCCATCAAAACCCTTTGTATCTCTTTTGTTAAGAGATTTTATCTTTAATGTAAGGCTTGGTCTCTTATTGGGTTCTTTTGGGAAGCTGGTGCTTTGGATGATATGTATCTTCTGGCAGATGGCTATTTGTTGGATTTGGGCTGTTGTTCTACAAACACTTTCTTATTTGCAATGACTCATCTTAGAGGGGTTATGGATCCTCCTCAAAATCTTCTTGTAATGGGTTTTGGCGTCCCATCAAAACCTATTTTTCCTTGATAAAAGACTATTGTGATCCCTTATATGTATCTAGTATTTTTATATCTATTTTACTTGTTTTCTCATTTATCATGCATGTCAATGAAATATATGCACTACTTATTATTTTGTTTAATTATCATATTAAGAAACATGTTCGTGCATGTTCTAGCACTTTGTTAAAAATGTCTAATAGAATTTTGTTTTTTACTATGAGTTGCATAGTTTTGTATTTGATAGTTTATCTCCTAATGTGATTCTAGTGTTATCTTGTGTGATTCCACATGTGAATAGATATGGTATGTGATGGGATTAAGTGTTGTACACCATTTCATAACACCAAATATTATAAATTTATAAATTAAATAATTATTTAGTTGTGGTGCATTTAGGAGATGTTTTTAGCCATACTAAGTACTTATTTGTGACCACTTGTAAAGTTATATTTAACATTAAGTTAGTTTTTACATGTGTAGGAAACATATAATAGTTCTGATTAAGAGGAAAGAAAGATTTGAAAGGTCTTGAACCTTTTACAAAAAGAGAGAAGAATTATACATTAAGCACCAAAGACAATAGAAGCCTGTCTGACCAGAAGGGACCAACAAAAGAAAGACAACCAGAAAGGACCACAAAATAAAAGCTTGAAAGGTCTCAAAAAGGGCCAGCAGCCTACATGAGTGACCTGACAAAACCAAATGACTGAAGGAGATCATCGAATATTATTAAGAAGATTTGCAGCTTTTGACGCCAAAAGCTCCATATTATGAGTCATTTCCTTGAGAGTATGGACATCCTGATTAGCACGATTCCCAGAGTCATGAGGCACCGGGTCCTTATCTTTTTCCATAGTCACTTCCCATGTGTTAATTGTTACCCAAATTTTCCTGTTTCATACAAATTTAGCTAAATCTCTCCCAAGGCCTGCATTTTTCCCCTATCGAGCACCCCTAAAATTTTCATGACTTTATGAATTGTTCTCTAGCCTCTGTAATTTGTTCTATCCTCTGGTCTGCAAGTCCAAAATTTCATAAAAGTAGCCATTGTGCCAAGAAAACCCTAGAATTCCCTTTGGCCTATTATAATTTTTTATTACTTTATCGGCCACTTATATTTCCTCAATACCCATGTGCATAATTTTTCCTTTGGCCACGCATTCGCTAAGTCTTCCGGTGGTTATCTGTTCCTTTCAGCGACTGGGCAACTATAGTGGTTGCGTAATATCTTATTCCTAGCATTTAAGTCCTTGATAGCTAGTGATCCAGTGAAGCAGTTACCCTCTTTCTTCACTCGCGTGATCGCTTAAGTGTTTGGCGGTCACTTTATGTGGGGGTCCCAATTAGGAAGATCAATGGTTGTTGTGAGTTCACAAGGGGTCTATCAGAGGCTTGCGATATCATGACAGCTATTGATCCTCCCTTTTGATGCAGTGCTTCAACCTTTGTGTGGGTCCATTACCATGTTTTCTGACTTGGAGGCTCCTGATTGGCCGAAGGATTGTGATGTGTAACTTTGTCAGAGCGGGCCTGACAGATTGTGTCCCTTTTGATCAACGATTGGCATTTCTTCTCAAGGTGTTTTTTTGACACATGAGATTATGCACCAACCATTGATTTCACTTTATTGTTAGAGCCTTTGGAGGTGGGTCCTTTCTTGCTAATTTTCCATGTTATGATTGGTAGTCAGAGTGCTGACAAAGATTTCTAGGTGGACCTACATGTCAGTGGGGTCCTAGTGAAAAGGTGATCTATGACTGGTGCATGATCAGAATGAATATTCGAAGGTCATGAGATCATGCACCCGTCGTTAGATTAGAATCTTAGACTAGAGTGGGTCCATGTCAGAAAGTGCCAAGGTGTCTATTGATGGGGTGGTCGAGAACAAATAGAAGATTGACATGTGGAGATGGGCCTAGGGTTAACAAAGTATTTGGCAGCTTCGATAAGTTCCTTTTGGTCATGTATTCATGTAATAAAATAGTAGTGCTCCAATCGATCTGATGAATGTGTGAATGTGTGTATTCGCAGAATCTCAAAATTAATTAGTGAAGCCCTAAAGTTCTGAGTGACCTAGCGATTATCTTCAAAAACCAGTTCGCCAAATGTAGGCTGGATTCTCATAAGTGGTTAAAGGTATTCTATGAATCAGTGAATAAAGGGGTTTCTCTTGTTCACTTAATAAAACCAGGGTTAGTAAAAAGACTCAACGATCCAACAAAATGCCTTGTCCATTGAATCACTTGACCAGACTGAGGTTAAGAGAAGGATTTCATGAATAGGAGAAGAGGTCTTCGGTCGCATGGTCGTCGACTGACTTAAAGGAAGAAAGGTCGAGGTGGGTCCAAATATGCCGACATGATGATTTCCTCATTTCTCAGTGGCTGCTGACTTCCACGGTGGTTTTGACTTGTCAGAAGGGTTTTAAAGTTGTTTTCTCAGTGTATCTGAGCCGTTCATCTACTGGGAAGTGTAAGACATTGATGGTCACATTTTAAAATGACCGGCTAGCTGTTAGTTTTCAAATTCAAATCTGTCTAAGAAGGTTTTTGCCAGTATTTGATTTGCAAGCCGCAAGCGGTGAGGTAGTTCAGAGAATTTATGCCTCCAAGACATTTGCAGTTAAAGGAAGATGATGAGGAGGTCTGGCAGTCGTCATGGGTTGATTCTTGTCTTAGAAAAGTACCAGCTTGAGCATTCATGGCGAGACTTTGTGCAAGAAAGTAGATGAATCCAGGTTTCTTATCTACGAGTTGATGCAGTACAGAGATGGGCACACAATATCTGATTGATTGAGATATTTGTAGAGATGTATTTATGATCAGATTGGATGGGTTAGAGTTTGAATATTATTCTTATGTAAAATCCATGAAACCCTAGTTAGGTTTTTGACTCTTGCCTGTGTGCAGTTGAGTTGGTATATATTGTATTTTTGGAGCTTTTGAGCTCAGAGTTGGACAATTGTAAAAGAATTTCATTTTTTCTTAAGGGTCATCTGTGGTATGATTTCTACCTTCTAGCTTATACAGTTGTAAATCTTTCATTAATAATACAAACATTGCAGAGGTATTTTGTGATAGTTCTTCATGTCCCTATGCTTCCTTGTTTGGATCATCTCTTATTGGGTTAAAGTATATGATATTTTCAGTGATATCTTAGGGTTCCTGATCCCTCTTATTTTTTGTAATTATGTGTGTTACTGTGTTTGATTTGATTTAGATGTTTTTGTGGGTATATTTTAGCTCCCTAATAGTCTTGTCTCATTCCTACACCAAGTTGCATAAGTGAATGTCTGTTTGCAGGTCATTGGTTGTGTCTTATGTTCAGGCCCTCCTATGAAACACTTATGCAAGCCTATTCAGTAAGTTGTGACCTACTAGACCTAAGCCTTTCATTGATTCCATTCCTCTATACTGAGATCCAAACCCTAGTTTCGGTGTATCACCTAGTAGGTAGTTTTCTTTCAGCTATTTCCCTTTCCAAGCATTCCTTCTATCCCTTTCCCTCAAAAGATTTACTTTCATGTCTAGAAGCAAATTAAGGTGATTATCCAAGAGGAACTAGCCTAGAACCTAGAGGTCTCATCTCAGTTAGCATAGGTCCCACAACCTGGAGATGATTCCCATGTTATACTAGGTTATAAAGACTACGAGAGCTTGAAATGAGGGTGCAAACTTAGTGTATAACAATTTTTGGCACGCCTGATGGGATGAGAAGTTTATTCAAATTCAAATTATGTTATCTCTAATATACAGATTGCATAATACAGGCTTTTAGAAGTGTTCTATCAAGTATATCTAGTGACTCCATTGATTTCAAAGATCCAGGCCAACCTTGTTCAAGGTTTATGAGAAAGATTGAGACTAGGAGCTCAAAGCCCACTAAATTTTTAGAGTTTCCCTCAAGAAGAAGTCATAAAGGTAGGTTAATTCAAAGAACATCCCCTACAAGGAGAGTTCAATTAACACCACCAGATACCTCAGAAAGGAGACCTTTTCCCTTTCATTCCAAAAGAATAGGCAGATCTCTAACCAGAGATCTAGAGGAAGATTCAAATCCAGCAGCAAATACAACTCATATAGTTGTTAATCTTTAGATTCCAACTCTTGCAATGGATAGACCATTTGCCTTTGCACCTTTCAACTAGGGGAGTCCACTAGCCTTTTCTCAACATCATGATGTTCCCTTGGTGGCACTAAAGAGTACACCTAATTTCACTGGTGAAGGGCAGACAACTTCTTTTGAACACATAAGAGATGTGACCACCATCTGCAACACACATAACATAACTCAAGAGGATGTAGCCACAAAATTATTAGCAGCCTCTCTAAAAGGTAAGGCTCTTAAATGGTTTAGAACTCTAACTGTTGGTTCTATTACTTCATGGGATGAGTTACGAGATGCATTAAGTAAGCATTTTGAGGACAAATCAGATAACTTGTCTCTAGTTGAAGAGTTAACAACTATTAAGAGAGACCCTCAAGAGCAAATGACAGATTACAATAGTAGATTCCTCAAAACATGGAATAGAATTCTAGTTTTTGTGAGGCCATTAGCCGACCATGCTTTCCTTTACTACTTGTAAAGTCTAAATGGTCAAATTTCTATCATGATCCAATCTATGGGTGGTACTTCTTTACCCCAGGCTTTTGACACAACTGTCAAGGCTGAAAATTATTTAATTCAAGTAGGCATGATTGCTAGAAGGCCACCAACGCCCATTTTTCCTAGCCTTCAACCTATTGCACCTACTCAAGTACCCCCATTTACCCCTATTCCCACCATATTAGCACCTTAGGCTAGTACTAGTGGCCAGGAGCTAACAACTAGTTTCTCTCAAGAGTTACAAGAGATAAAGAATAGCCAACAAAGCAGTAAGCAAGAAATGACAAAGTTGTTGCAGACCTTGACTAAAGAGGTCACAAATCTAAAGAAACAAGGTCAAGGAATTAGACCACCCTTCCAGCCACAAGGCCAAACAATATCAAAATCAAGGATAGCCTTATCAACAAAATAGGCCACCATACCAAGGAGGGTATCAAGGATAAATGCAAAGTTTTAATCAAAGACCATTCCAACCATATAACCCTACACCTTTGAATTCTGCAAATCTAATGAGGGATATGGTTCCTAGTCAAAATAATATGGCTATGGATAATGAATGGTGTTTTCCTTGTAATTAGCCTCATAACTAGGCCACATGTTCAAATAGATGGATGAACCAAGCTCTAATGGTTCAAAATGCCTCCCAAGCCCAATCAGAGGCTTCATCCAGTGGCTCAGTGCCTCAAAAAGATTCACAAGAGAATGAGACTACTCTCTTCAATTGGGAGCAACCTGACTTCAATGGGGTCAATGATGAAGTTGCTTTTGTTGCCTATACAAGAGCAAAAATAAGAGCTCAGGACATGGAGAGAGCAGATTCCAATGCCAAGGCTAGTACATTTACAGAGCCACTACAGCAAGCTACTCCCATCATACCTAAGGAGGCTCCTGTCATTACAAGCAAAGAAGGCCAACATTCTAAAGAAGTGGAGCCCATCATAGTGAAAGCACAACAAAGAGTACACACTGTGACACCTTATAACATTATATACAACATGAAGAAGGTGAATGTCACCATGTCTATGTGGGACTCTTTGGCTCTTCCAGGAAAGCCTAAAATTTTGAAGGAGGCCATGACAGAGGTAACAACTCCTCAACCTGCAAAAGAAGATGCAAAGCTAGTGTTGGTCAACACTAATCAAGAAAAGGAGGCTCTAGGTAGCAACTCCAAAGGTAATGCCACACAAGGTAGGAACTCAAAGCCACCTCCCTTTTATGTATCTCTAATTATTGGAAAATCTTTAGTACATAATTGCATGGTAGATAGTGGAGCTACTAGCACTGTAATGCCTAAGAAGGTAGCTAATCAATTAGGGCTAAAATATGACCCCTTCCAAAAGAAGGTTACCCAAATTGATGGATCCTCAGTCAATACTATAGGTGTATCTAAGGATACCAGTTTGATCTTGCATCCTAGTCCTAATTTTTCCATCCTCCTTGATATATATATCATAGATCTCCCTGCATTATTTTCCATATGTTTGTTAAGGGAGTTTACAGCCAAGATAGGAGGCTACCTATCTTCTGACTGGTCTCACATGCTATTTCATACAAGGTATGGGACCAAGGTCACCATTAAGTTAGAACCATTGGCAACACACCATATAGAACCATATGTGTCTAATACCATCAATGTAAACTACCCTATATTTGATGACAGTGACTTCCAAACTATTAGTGAAGCAAGCACAAAGATAGAGAGTATCCCTGATATTCTTCTAGATGAAAGAGCTTCAGAGGCCCAAGAAAATCTTATTTGGGATTTTGGTTTGGGAAGTTATTTGATACAAGAAAGTGGAGCCATAGAGCCAAGCCTTCTCAAAGAAGACACTGATTCAGAGGATCAAAGAAATCAGGTTTGGGAACTATTTTTTGATGGAGCTAGAAGTAGACATGGTTATGGCAGTGGTGCTATGCTAGTATCCCCAAAAGGAGAAAGGTATTATACTACCTTTAGATTCATTTTCTCCTGCACTAGTAATACTATAGAGTATGAAACCCTAGTCAATGGACTAGAGTGGGCTAGAAAAAGAGGGCTTAAGGCCTTAAAAGTTTATGGTGATAGTGAATTAGTTGTCAGCCAAGTAAAAGGGATAAGTGCAACAAAAAATGACACTTTGAAAGCATAAAAACATAGAGTTTGGGATGTAATTGAAGATTTCCATGCTTTCAATATTGTTGCTATCCATAGGAAACTAAATCAAAATGCAGATAGGTTAGCTATTGTTGGATCTCAGTATGATATTCCAAATAGCATTTCAAAAGAAATAGATCAACAACATATCAAAGTGATTGTTAGAACCTCTATCCCTGATAATGATGTCAATTGGTAGGTGTTTGACAATGATGAACAAATTCTATAATTCTTGTTTGAAGAAGATGTTTTTTCAGAGTACAATCAAGATAGGCTATCACAAAACTATGGTGATCAAATGATACAACTCAAGTCCAATAAGATGCCTAGAGGTCTTGTTACCTTAGAGACTATCTTCAACAAGGATGATGAAGTTAAGAAGAGAAAAGATGGCCTGGTAGTTCAACAAGAACATTGTGTTGAACTAGAGTTGGAACCAGGTAAGAGCCTACAAATTGGAAAGGTAACACTGAATTGGAAAAGCAAGCTTATACCCAATTATTCAAAGAATTTAGTGATGTTTTTGCATGGCAATATGAGGACCTCAAAGGTTTTGATCCTGCCCTTTCTCAACACTCTATTGGGTTAGAACCAAATGCCAAACCAGTGAGGCAGAAGCAAAGGCATGTTAATCCCAAACTTGAGCCACTTATGCATAAAGAAGTACTCAAATTAATAGAAAGTGCTATCATCTACCCCATCAAGCATACTAGTTGGGCTTCCAACCTTGTTCCTGTCAGGAAGAAGAATGGGGAGCTGAGGTTATGTGTTGACTTCAGGGATATTAACAGAGCTTCTTTAAAAGACCGCCATCCATTACCCTCTATGGAAAAAATCTTACAATGTGTCTCTAGATTCGATAGATTTTCATTATTGGATGGCTATTCAGGATACAATCAGATCTTAGTGAATGAAGAGGATCAATACAAGACTGCATTTACAACCAAGTGGGGAACCATGGCTTATCAAAAGATGCCCTTTGGTTTATCAAATGTAGGTGCTAAATTTCAAAAGGCAATGGATATGGCCTTTAAAAGCCTCATGTACAAGTTTGTACTGGTCTACTTGGATGACATAACTATCTATTCAAAGCATGCAATAGATCACATCAAACATTTGAGGCAGATTTTTGAAAGGTGTAGAGAATTTGGGATATCTCTTAATCCCAAGAAATGTGTGTTTGTAGTTCATGAAGGAAAATTGTTGGGATATGTAGTATCCAAAGAAGGAATTATAGTGGATCTTGAGAGAATTGTAGCTATCCTAGAGCTACCCATACCACATCACAAGAAAAGTCTCCAATCTTTCATAGGAAAAATTTGTTAGGAGGTTCTTGCCTAACATTGTAGATTTACTAAGGCCTTTGACCACCATGTTGAAAAAGAGTTCAACTTTTAGTTGGACCAAAGAAGGGAGGGTCAATTTCCAAGCTATCAAAGAGGCCTTAACAGAAGCCCCTGCTCTCCTAAACCCAAATTTCATTAAGGATTTTATCCTTTATGCTTATGGGGGTCATGATGCTATATCTGCAATGTTGACCCAAGAAAATTCAGATGGATTGGAGTAGCCTATTGCTTTTTTTAGCAAAGGTTTAGAAGAGTATGAATAGAGATACTCTTTTGTAGAAAAACATGTACTTGCTATGGTGAAGAGCCTTAAAAAGTTTAGATGTCTATTGACCCATAGCAAGGTACACTTGAAGGTTACTCATCCAAGTGTCAAAGAATTTTTGCTTTCCAAGGACCTGAATGAAAAAAGAGCTGGTTGGATCATGACATAGATATTCAAACTACCAAGCTGGTTAGAGGAAGAGGTCTTTGTGAACATTTGGCAGGGGATGAAAGTTTAAAGAAATCAAAGCAAATAGATGCATCTCTAGTGGTGCATTCTATAGAAGAACAAGCCAAGGCAACAAGTTGGTTTCCTAATATGAGCAATTATTTGAAGACAAGACAATGTCCTATAGGTTTGGATTTAGAAAAAAGAAGGTATTATAGGTTACAATCTATTCCTTTTGTGCTGATTGATGAAGTTCTTTTTAGAAAGGATCACAATGGTGTCCTTTTAATATGCATAGATTCAAAAAAGATAGTTGATGTCCTATTTGAGTTTCATGATGGACCTACTGGTGGTCATTTTTCTCCTAGGACTACTACTTTTAAAATCATGAGGGCGAGGCACTATTGGCCATCTATCTTTAAGGATAGTCATGAGTATGTGAGGAAATGCATGAAGTGTGCCATGTTTGCAGGAAAAGAAAGGCTTGCAGCCTTGCCCTTACAACCAATCAGAACAGAGCAATCCTTCATGAAGTGGGGCATAGATTTCATTGGAATGATCAATCCTCCATCTAGTGCAGGCCATAAATGGATAATTACTACAACTAATTATTTCACTAGGTGGACAGAAGCAATTGCTTTAAAAGAGGCCAATGAGAGTGCTGTCCTAGGTTTTTATGATGATATAGTTCATAGGTTTGGCACTCCTGATTCCATCATTTCAGATAATGCATTAGCATTCATAGGCCTCAAAGTCTCAAAGTGGGTAGTCAAAAATGGCATCTATCTAAATACCAGTTCCAATTATTACCCCCAAGGCAATGGCTTAGCTGAATCAATAAATAAGAACTTGATTAGGATAATCAAGAAGACTCTTCAAGAAAATTAGAGAGATTGGCATACTAAGCTCAGGTCTGCAGTGTGGTTAGATAGAATTACCCCAAAGAAAATCATTGGTAATTCTCCTTATATGCTAGTATATGGCAAAGAGGCCAAGTTGTCCATCTCAGCTAAATTGCTAGCCCTGGAGCTAGCCACTCAATATGTCCTATTTGAAGAGGATGATCCCTTACAGATCAGGTATGTTCAGCTCATGGAGTTAGAAGAACTCAGAGTCAAATCCATGAAAGATATGGAGTTCCACTAGATTTAGACAAAGAGAAGTTTTGATTAAAGAGCCAGGATAAAAAATTTCAAGGTTGGGGATGTAGTCCTCAAGTGGGATGAGTTCAAATCCAAGCCTAGCAAACATACCAAATTTGATTCATTTTTGGGTGGACCAATGCTTTTCAGCTATCAACTCTTGAAGGAGATGCCTTGCCAATATCAGTCAATGGTTTCCACCTAAAGCCCTATTTTGAGGTTAATCCCTCTCTATGAATTTTGTAAATATGCTTCTTATTTTTCTTTCCCTATTTTCCTAGGTTAGTTTCCTACTTTTCAAGAAGTGCCTGTGCACAAGTTTGTCTCCTTGTGTTAAGTTTTTGTCTCTCTATCAAGTTTTGTGTTCCTCAGAATGACCCCATGCCCAATGAATTATGTCAAGGCCACTGGTTTTCCATGTCTAGCAGGCTGACATCCAACAGAAATTGCCAAAATGTTACCCAAATTTTCCTGTTTCATACAAATTTGGCTAAATCTCTCCCAAGGCTTGCATTTTTCCCCTGTCGAGCACCCCTAAAATTTTCATGACTTTATGACTTGTTCTCTGGCCTCTGCAATTTTTTCTATCCTCTAGTCTAAAAGTCCAAAATTTCATAAAAGTAGCTTTTGTGCCAAGAAAACCCTAGAATTCCCTTTGGCCTGTTATAATTCTTTGTTACTTTATCAGCCACTTATATTTCCTCAATACCCATGTGCGTAATTTTTCCTTTGGCTGCGCATTTGCTAAGTCTTCCAGTGGTTATCTATTCCTTTCAGTGACTGGGTGACTACAGTGGTCATGTAATATCTTATTCCTGGCATTTAAGTCCTTGACAACTAGTGATCTAGTGAAGTAGTTACCCTCTTCCTTCAGTCACGTGATCGCTTAAGTGTTTGGTGGTCACTTTATGTGGGGGTCCCAGTTAGGAAGATCAATGATTGTCATGAGTTCATGAGGGGTCTGTCAGAGGCTTGCAATATTGCGACAGCCATCAATCCTCCCTTTTGATGTAGCGCTTCAACCTTTGTGTGGGTCCATTGCCATGATGTCTAACTTAGAGGCTCCTAATTGGCCGAAGGATTGTGATGTGTAACTTTGTCAAAGCGGGCCCGGTAGACTGTGTCCCTTTTGATCAACGGTTGGCGTATCTTCTCAAGGTGTTTTTCTGACACATGAGATTATGTGCCAACCATTGTTTTCACTTTGTTGTCAGAGCCTTTGGAGTTGGGTCCTTTCTTGCTAATTTTCCATGTTATGATTGGTAGTCAGAGTGCTGACAAAGATTTACAGGTGGACCCACATGTTAGTGAGGTCCCACTACAAAGGTGATCTACAACTGGTGCATGATCAGAAGGAATATTCGAAGGTCATGAGATCATGCACCCGCCATTAGATTGGAATCTTAGACTAGAGTGGGTCCATGTCAGAAAGTGCCGAGGTGTCTACTAATGGGGTGGTCGAGAACAAATAGAAGATTGACATGTGGAGATGGCCCCAGGGTTAACAAAGTATTTGGTGGCTCTGATAAGTTCCTTTTGGTCGCGTATTCATGTGATAAAATAGTAGTGCTCCAATCGATCTGGCGAATGCGCGAATGTGTGTATTCGCAGAATCTTAGAATTAATTAGTGAAGCCCTAAAGTTCTCAGTGACCTGGCGATTGTCTTTGGTCACCGGTTTGCCAAATGTAGGCCAGATTCTCATAAGTGGTTAAAGGTATTCTGTGAATAAGTGAATAAAGGGGTTTCTCTTGTTTGCTTAATAAAACCAGGGTTAGTAAAAAGACTCAGCAATCCAGCGAAATGCCTTGTTCACTGAATCGCTTGACCAGATTAAGGTTAAGAGAAGGATTTCATGAATAGGAGAAGAGGTCTTTGGTCATCTGGTCACCAACTGACTTAAAGGAAGAAAGGTCGAGGTGGGTCCAACTATGCCGACATGATGATTTTCTCATTTCTCATTGGCCGTTGACTTCCACGGTGGTTTTGACTTGTCAGAAGGGTTTTAAAGTTGTTTTCTCAGCATATTTGAGCCGTTCATCTATCGAGAAGTGTAAGACATCAATGGTCACATTTTAAAATGACTGGCTAGCTGTTAGTTTTCAAATTCAAATGTTGCTAAGAAGGTTTTTGCCAGTATTTGATTTGTAGGCCGCAAGCGGTGAGGTAATTTAGAGAATTTATGTCTCCAAGACATTTGTAGTTAAAGGAAGATGATGAGGAGGTCTGGGTGGCCATCATGGATCGATTCTTGTCTCAGAAAAGTACCAGTTTGAGCATTCATGGTGAGACTTTATGCAGGAAAGTAGATGAATCCAGGTTGCTTGTTCGCGAGTTGATGTAGTATAGAGATGGGCACACAATATCTGATCGATTGAGATATTTGTAGAGATGTATTTATGATCAGATTTGATGGGTTAGGGTTTGAATATTATTCTTATGTAAAATCCATGAAACCCTAGTTAGGTTTTTGACTCCTACCTGTGTGCAGTTGAGTTGGTATATATTGTATTTTTGGAGCTTTTGAGCTCAGAGTTGGACAATTGTAAAAGAATTTCATTTTTTCTTAAGGGTCATTTGTGGTATCATTTCTACCCTTTGGCTTAGATAGTTGTAACTCTTTCATTGATAATACAAACATTGTAGAGGTATTTTGTGACAGTTCTTCATGTCCCTATGCTTCCTTGTTTGGATAATCTCTTATTGGGTTAAGGTATATGATGTTTTCAGTGATATCTTAGGGTTCCTGATCCCTCTTATTTTATATAATTGTGTGTGTTACTATGTTTGATCTAATTTAGATGTTTTTGTGGGTATATTTCAGCTCCCTAATAGTCTTGTCTCATTCCTACACCGAGTTGTAGAAGCGAATGTCTGTTTGTAGGTCATTGGTTGTGTCTTATGTTCAGGCCCTCCTATGAAACACTTATGAAAGCCTATTCAATTGTTTGTGACCTACTAGACCTAAGCCTTTCATTGATTCCATTCCTCTATATTGAGATCCAAACCCTAGTTTCGGTGTATCACCTAGTAGGTAGTTTGCTTTCAGCCATTTCCCTTTCCAATTATTCCTTCTATTCCTTTCCCTCAAAAGATTTACTTTCATGTCTAGAAACAAATTAAGGTGATTATCCAAGAGGAACCAGCCTAGAACTTGGAGGTCTCATCTCAGTTAGCATAGGTCTCACAACTTGGAGATGATTCCCATGTTATACTAGGTTATCAAGACTACGAGAGCTTGAAACAAGGGTGCAAACTTAGTGTATAACATTAATAAGTGTATTGATATGTCTCACCACCATTTGAAGAGTACTGAAACTCTGGTCCCCAAACTTAATGATCACAACCTCAAAATGAGAGATCTTTTCCTCAAAATCAAGAACCTTCATCTGCATGGATGACATAGCCTCATCATAATTAGAGATTTGAGCATTCATGGCTTCCATCTTGAAATCATACAAATTAATAATTCCCTGAGCTTTATTGATAGCTTCAGTCATCTCACTCAGGAAAATAGGGAAGGGTTTGTTGCCAAGACCCATAGCCTCAAGAATATCAATTCTAGCTTTGAGCCTATCATTAGTTTTCCTCAGATGGAAAAGCTTTGTAATAACCCAATCAAAGGCCACCTTAGCCATCTCTGCCTCGGCTAGAAGGGTAGCCAGATGGGGGTTCAACTTGTCCTTCTTAGCAGTGGTGTCAGGAGTGAACTGAGGGCCTTCCTTTTGACTAAGGGGGGCAACAGGGGAGGAATCCATGAGGGAAGATGATGCAAGAGCATCCTGGGTGTAAGAGAAATCTTGCATCACCCAAAAATATTTCTATTTTTTTATTCAATAAGGGCTATCTTGTGCAGAGCCGCTATTTTATGGAAACTTGCTATTTTTAGTAAGTTGGTCTTACAATCTCAGAATGTTCTAATTTTACATGTGGAGGTTCATCTCAGTCATATCAGCCTACCAGAAAAGTTTCATGGCTAGACCAAGTCTAGTTTTGAAGATATTGAAGATTTTCGGTATTGGCAGCAGGGTACAAAAACTTTAAACTCAATTTTGAAGGCTTTAGAGGCCCCGGATGAGGTCAAAAAATTGGGTGATGGGCGCTTTGCATGAGTCAAGCCTGTAGAGTGCTTCGTGCAATTTTCAAAATGGGGTTATAATAGTCAATCGGGTCAACTGGTGATGACTTATGGTCTCCGAAAGTTGGGCCACCTGAATTGGTGGAAAATAATTTTCCTTCAAAATTTCTGTTCGGGTTTCAAAAGTTATTGTGAGCCGACTTTGATGTAATAAATTGAAAAATAAAATAATTCTAAGTTTGGTTGGCCCTTAGGGCTAAATTTTTGGAACCTTCTCGGGCGGTGGAAATTGCCTATATAAAGAAGGCCTGTAGTGTTGTCTAGGGCAGTTCTGGGTAGTAGATCTGGGTATTGATTCAAGGCTTTGTCCTATAGAATATTGTAAGGGAATGCCCATGTGACTTTGCATATTGTAATTTTGCAAGTTTGTAATTTCACATTTGTGGAGATAATAAGAAGCCAATTTTTTGTTCTTGCATATTATTGTTGTTGTTTCTCTATTACTGTTATGTGTTTGTGGTATTAAGGGGAGCACCCTTCATCAAGTGGTATCAGAGCAAGAGTTCTTGAGTGTGTAAATAGATCGCTGACTGTGAGGTAGTTTGCACCAGGACCGTGGTTAGGGTTTCAGCATGCATCACGAAAATGCCTCCACAAAGAGAACGTGGTGAAAGAGCTGGTGCTGTGACACCTAAGGTTAGAGAGATGTAGAGACAAGTGCGAGCATTACAAGAAGAGATTCGCAGAGGAATGAATCTTAATGTCAGAGATGAAAGAGAGGATGAAGTTGAAGAAGAATTTCAAGAAGGAGAAGATGAAATTGTGAACCAGGAGGAAGAAAGACTTTTTCAGGTGATTTCCAAGATTGGGAAAAGACCTAAGATTGAGGTTCCTACATTTTCTAGAAATCTTAACCCAGAGGAATTGATTGACTGGATCAATGAATGTGAGGAATATTTTGAGTATGAAGATGTTGAGGATCCTGATAGGGTCAAATTTGCGAAGGCCAGATTGAAAGGTCATGCAAAGATCTAGTGGCAAGAAATTCAATTGGAGTGAAATAGAAGAGGGAAAGATAAAATCACAAGATGGGATCAGATGGTGGATAAATTGAAGTGACAGTTCATTGCTATTGATTATGAGCTTGACCTACTAAAGAAAATGCAAAGTTTGAAGCAAGCAGGAAGATTTGTTCAGGAGTATACAGAGGAGTTCTATCGACTCCTCATTAGAACAGGCCACGCAGAAGCTGATAAGGAGAAAATTTCCCAATACCTTAATGGGTTAAGGCCAAGCATTCAAGAGGAGTTGAATTGGTTCGAATGAAAAGTATTAAGGAGGCATACCAGTTTGCCCTAAAAATAGAGGAAAAGCTGAACAAGAATTTTGAGAGCAGACAAAATGGAAGAGGTCGTGGTGGAAGATCTGGTGGATGGTCATATGGTGGCCAAAATGAAGATTCGAAAAAGAAGGATGAGGCCAGTAGCAGCTAGAATCAGAGAGGAAACAATTCCAATCATTTCCAAGATCAGAATAATAGAGATCAGAGAGGAAGAGGAAGAGGACAAGGTTCAGGAAGAGGAGGCTTCCGTGGAACATGTTTTCACTATGGAGAAGAAGGTCATAGGGCATTTGAATGTCCTCAATGCCAAGGAAGGATAGATAGGAGGCATGAAGGCCAGGCTAGAGTTGCACATGTAGATGAAGATGCCAGATCATCAAATTTTGAAGATGCTAAAAGAGGAGAAATGCTAATTAATAGAAGAGTCCTGCTTAGTGGTGAGAATGAACATGAACAAAGGAGGAGCCTGTTTCGCACTAGATGCAAGTGTGAGGGTAAATGCTGTGATGTGATTATCGATAGTGGAAGCACTGACAATTTGGTGTTAGAAGAGATGGTGACAAAGTTGAAGCTCAAGAGACAGAAACACCCACATCCATATTGGATTGCGTGGGTGCAGGATGACCACAAGGTCATGGTCAGTGAATAGTGCCTGGTAAAGTTCAAGATCGGCGGGTACCAAGATGAGGTACTATGTGATATAATATCTATGGATGCATGTCATATGTTGTTGGGTAGGCCATGGCAGTTTGACAGATGTGCTGTACATGATGGTCGTGTGAATACCTATTCCCTAACAAAGGATTGAGTGCGACATAAGCTAAAGCCATTGAAGGAGACCGAAGAAAAGGTATGTGGTAATGCAAGAATAACTTTTGTTGATGGAAGAAAATTTCTAGATGGTATGAGGCATGAGCATGTGTGTTTTGCTTTAATTCCAAAAGCTAGTAAAGAAGAAGTAGAGGATGTACCTATAGAGGTTGCAGATTTGTTGAATGAATTTTGGGATATTGTATCTGATAATGTACCTGATGGATTACCACCTGTAAGGAAGATCAGTCATCAGATGGATTTGATTCCAAGAGCCAGTTTGCCAAACAAGGGAGTGCACAGAATGACACCAGCAGAAAGTGAAGAGTTGAATAGACAAGTACACGAGTTGTTATAGAAGGGATTGATTCAGGAGAGCCTGAGTCCATGTGCTGTACCAGCAATATTAGCACCAAAGAAGAATGGAGAATGAAGGATGTGTACAGATTCCAGAGCAATAAACAAGATCACAATCAAGTATAGGTTTCCATTGCCACGAATGGATGATATTATGGACTGCTTGAGTGGAGCTGTGTATTTCTCAAAGATAGATATGAAGAGTGGATATCACCAGATTCAGATCAGAGAAGGAGATGAATGGAAGACCACCTTCAAGACAAAGGAAGGACTGTATGAATGGTTAGTCATGCCTTTTGGGCTAACCAATGCACCGAGCACTTTCATGCGGCTCATGAATGAGGTTCTAAAAGAATTTCTGGGAAAGTTTGTCATTGTTTACTTAGATGATATTTTGATCTTTAGCAAGACATTGGAGGAACATATGATGCATATTCATATGGTGTTTGAGAAGCTAAGAGATGAGAAATTGTTGATTAATTTGAAGAAGTGCAGTTTTGTGAAGAAAGAGTTAGTGTATTTGGGATTTATAGTTTCAGCAGAAGGTCTAAAAATGGACCCAGAGAAGGTACAAGCTATCCTTGAATGGCCTAATCCAAGGAGTGCTACTGAGGTAAGATCTTTTCATGGTTTGGCTAGCTTTTACAGAAAGTTTATCAGAAATTTTAGCAGTATTTGTGGACCCTTGACTGAAACAATGAGAGGGGATAGAAAAGAGTTTAAGTGGACTAATGGGGCAGAAAAGAGTTTTCAATTGTTGAAATAAAAAGTTACAGAACAACCTATTTTAACACTTCCAAATTTTAATAAGGTGTTTCAAGTAGATTGTGATGCTAGTGGTACTGCAATAGGAGCTGTTATGAGCCAAGAAGGTAAACCTGTTGCTTATTTCAGTGAGAAGTTAAATGATGCCAAGAGGAAGTATTCTATTTATGATCAAGAATTTTATGCTATAGTTCATGCATTAAAGAAGTGGAGACATTATTTTCTTTCTAAAGAGTTTGTCTTGTATACTGATCATCAAGCTTTGCAATATTTGAATAGTCAAGGAAAGTTGAATCAGAGGCATTTGAAATGGGTTGAGTTTTTGCAGAGTTATACATTTGTTTTGAAACACAGAAGTGGAAAGTCTAGCAGGGTTGCAGATGCTCTTAGCAGAAGGAAACTATTGTTGACAGAGATGCAGATTGAGGTGGTTGGGTTCAAGGAACTCAAGAATTTGTATCTAGAGGATCCTGATTTTGGTGGAGCTTGGAAAGCTTGTAAAGAGCCTGTTACTCTAGATAGGATGAAATGGCTGGATTTCATCATCCAGGATGATATGCTATTCAGAGGGAGTTAGTTGTGCATTCCAAGAAGTTCTATGAGGGAGAATCTCATCAAAAAGAAGTATAGTGGAGGATTGGCTGGATATTTTGGTCGTGATAAAACCCTTGCTTTGGTTGGTGAGAATTATTATTGGCCACAATTGCAGCAAGATGTGAAGAAGTTTGTACAGAGTTGCAGAGTATGTCAGATGGCGAAAGGAGTGAAGCAGAATACAGGGTTATATCAGCCATTACCTATACCCGAGAAGCCTTGGGAGGATATCAGTATGGACTTTATTCTTAGTTTATCGAGAACTCAGTGGGGACGTGATTCAATTTTTGTGGTGGTTGACAGATTTTCAAAAATAGTGCATTTCATTCCCTGCAAGAAGACTAATGATGCTGTTCATGTGGCAGAATTGTTTTTCAGAGAAGTGGTGAGACTACATGGTTTGCCAAAGACCATAGTTTCAGATAGAGACACTAAGTTTGTTGGATATTTCTGGTGTACATTGTGGAAGAAGTTGAAGACAGATTTGAAGTTCAGTTCATCACATCATCCATAGACTAATGCAGAGACAAAGGTGGTGAATAGAAGTTTGGGAAATTTACTGAGATGTTTGGTTGGAGATAAGCCAACAGGATGGGATTTGATTTTACCACAGGCAGAATTTGCATACAATAATTCTGTCAATAGGAGCACTGGTAAATCACCATTCTAGATTGTATATGGAAGTAGTCCAAGAAATGCATCTAAATTGAGAAAGATAGATAAAGGAGAAATAAGTAGTGTTGAAGCTGAGGATTTTGCAAAACACTTGAAGAACATCCATGAGGAGGTGAGGAAGCATATTACCAAGATGAATGCGCAGTATAAGGCTAAGGTAGATGAGAAAAGGAGGCATAAGGAATTTCAGGTTGGAGATGAAGTCATGGTTCATTTGTGGAAGGAGCGATTTTTGGTTGGTACATATAACAAGTTGAAAATGAAGAAGTTTGGGCCATGTAAGATACTGAAGAAGTATGATTCAGGAAATGCATATGAGGTAGAATTGCCTACTGAGCTGAATATTTCACCAGTGTTTAACATTTCAGATTTGACAGAGTATCATGAAGGAGGTGTTGAAGATGAGGTTGCAGCAGCACAGTGGAGTATTCCAGCAACCAGTTCAGATATCAAGGAGATTGAAGACATACTGGATAGTCGTGTTGGCATAAGCACAATGAACAGGACATATGAAGAGTATTTGGTCAAATGGAAAGGATGACCTGTTGAAGATTCATCATGGCTAACAAAGGAGGAGGTTAACCGTCTTGGTTTTCCTCTGCACACCTAAGTCGCGACAACGTCACTTCTCAAATTACCCTGGGTGTCCGATGCAGGAGCATCCTGGGTGTAAGAGCAATCTTGCATCACCCAAAAATATTTTTATTTTTGTATTCAATAAGGGTTATCTTGTGCAGAGCCGCTATTTATGGAAACTTGCTATTTTTAGTAAGTTGGTCTTATGATCTCGGAATGTTCTAATTTTACATGTGGAGGTTCATCTCAGTCATATCAGCCTGCCAGCAAAGTTTCATGGCTAGACCAGGTCTAGTTTTGAAGATATTGAAGATTTTCGGTATTGGCAGCAGGTACAAAAACTTCAAACTCAATTTTGAAGGCTTTAGAGGCCCCGAATGAGGTCAAAAAATTGGGTGATGAGTGCCTTGCATAGGTCAGGCCTGTCGAGCACTTCGTGGCATTTCTGAAATGAGGTTATAATAGTCAATCGGCTCAACTGGTGATGACTTATGGTCTCTGGAAGTCGGGCCACCTGAATTGGCGAAAAATAATTTTCCTTCAAAATTTCTGTTCAGGTTTCAAAAGTTATTTTGAGCTGACTTTGATGTAATAAATTGAAAAATAAAATAATTCTAAGTTTGGTCGGCCCTTAGGGCTAAATTTTTGGAACCTTCTGGGGTGGTGGAAATTGCCTATATAAAGAAGGCCCGTAGTGTTGTCTAGGGCAGTTCTGGGTAGTAGATCTGGGTATTGATTCAAGGCTTTGTC
>BSBK01001110.1:612500-732885 GCA_027943335.1 Chamaecyparis obtusa | reverse complement strand
TATATATATATATGTATGTATATATATATGTGTATATATATATATTGTATATATATATATTGTGTGTATATATATATATATACACACATAATATATATACACACATATATATATACACATATATATATATATACACATATATATATATACACATATATATATACATATTATGTATATACACACATATATATATGTATGTATATATATGTGTATATATATATATATATATATACATATATATATATACATATATATATATATATATATATATATATACATATATATACATATATATATATATATATATACATATATCTATATATATATATACATATATCTATATATACATATATCTATATATACATATATCTATATATATATATATATGTATATATACATATATCTATATATATATATATGTATATATATATATATATATATATATATATATATATATATATTATATATATATATATATAATATATATATATATATATATATATATATATATATGTATATATACATATATATATATATAGATATATGTATACATATATATATGTATACGTGTGTGTGTGTGTGTGTGTATTATGTATGTATGTATATAGAGAGAGAGAGAATATTGTTGATATTATCTCGTTAATATGCTCTCTTTTTATTAAGATGCACCATAAAAATAAAAAAATAGGACATTGCAACATTTTTCTTGTCACAAAAAGTTTACACCTGAAATCTTGACAACTAGAGCTCAAATCTTATTATTACAAGATGACCACAAATTCAAATCAAAATTAGTGATTGAATGGTGTACTTTACACTGCATTTGGTGCCTCAAATAGACTACATTCAAGGGTAAAACCCAGTGCTAAATTAGGTGCATGTAATGCTAACTTTAGTGTTTCAAACATATTACATTTATGGATCACAGTCAACGCTAATGTCAGCGTTAACCACTGCAGTGTTAAAGACGAAAAACCACTGTGGTGTTAAAGACAACAAAGCACTACAACATTAAGAAAGACAAAATTAAACATTTCATATTTTTCAAATCCCATATAATTGCATTAGATTCATGGAACAACATTCACTATCTAATTAATCAAGAAAAAAAGATCATGTCTGCATTAAAATTACCACCATAGGTCACTCTAATTTTTTGTTTATGTTGTTTCCAATTTATTAGGTTGGTCTTGTTGATCTTTTAGTTTTCATTTTGGTCGGTCGCTTTTATTTTTTTTCCAAATACAAAGCATAAGATAGACAATGTTTACAATGTTTGGTCACTCGGTTTAAGTTTTTTGTGAGATAGAGAGTAGAGGGTGGATGGATAGAAATCAAACCCCGTATTTCTCTTTAAACATGAAAACCAAGTATGTTTTAATGCTCTTATTTCTGGATTTGATTGTCTACAAATTTTTTAACATTGACGTTTCAAATCAAACTCCATGATTCATCACCGAGTATATTTTTCCTTTTGGATCAATTTGAATCCATATAAAGATATTTAGATAGAATTTTTACTAATAGATTTGTAGAAAAGGGATGTCACTTGTTAGATAATGGTTGGGATTTAGTTGATTTGTGTTATTTGGTGGTCTTATTTTTGTGTTATTCATTCTATCACAAGGTTTGAACTCTTGGGAGATATCTCATTGGTATTTAAATTCAGAAAGAGATTCAATCAAGGTAAAGCTTTCCAATTAATTACCCATTTCTTTTAAATCACTCATTTCTATTAATTTCTTTGATTGGTGGATTGCATTCATACCACACAAAAAAAAAAATCATACCACAAACTGGATAAAAACTTTCATACCTAGCAATGCATACTTTGTTTGCCTTCATAGAATAGATGAAAATAATTTCCCCTAGGTCACCTCAAAATGTTAAGCAATAGAGGGAAGGGAGAATAATCTGGCCACAATGATAATGAGGTAATTTATTGTTAATTTATAGATTTGTAAATATTTCCATTATTTCTTTAATTTTTAGTTTTTAGTTTTTTATTTCTAAATTTAAAAGAAGGAATTTATTTACTATATATAGAGAGATATGAGATGAACAAAGAAAAAGAGGCATTGGCTTCAATATTGGGGGAAGATAAAGTAAAAAAATTGGATGGTGTGGACTTGACAATGCTTGCCAGATACATAGAAAAATGATCTAGTAAAGACCTTGAAACATTAAAACCAAATCAACTGTGTCAAAGGGAATCAATTGATTCCCCAAGCACTCCTTGATCGAGCATAAAATATAGGAGGAATTCAATAATAGTAAAATCTAAGAATGTGGAACAGGAAACAAAGACTTCCAATCTCCTAGCCACTCCTAGGACATAAACTTCTTCCAGCACGCCATGCATTTAATCTTGCATTGGTAGCTACAATAACAAGATAGAATATGATATGTTTTCAAGGGAAGTCTGAATGACAGATGTTGGAAAAAAAATTGTGAATATCTATTGAAGGAAGCATGCCTTCAATGGTTCAAAGACCATCTACATTTTCCATTCACGAAGATACCTGGGCACCCACAAAAAGTAGTTATCTAGGACATGGAGAATGAATTTGGCACAAGTTGGTCTATTAAAGAAGATAAAGCTACAAATGTCTCAAAAACAAAAGGTATTTTGGTGTAACCAAATGAAGAAGATAAAAAAACTCTCTCTCAAGAAAAGGGTCAAAAAAATCCCAATTGATGTAAGTGTGAAAGTATGGAAAGAGCTTGTAAAAGCATATGAGAAGTACAAGGCATGAAGGAAGTCAGGTGAGGAGAGTGCACAAGTATTTGAATTTTCTCATAATATTATACCAAATTTATTAAATGATTCTTCAATTTTATTTGTGCATTGTTAAATTGAATTATTATATGTTTCATGACAAGGCCTCCAAGGCTAGGCTTGTCATTAAACTTTGTGCTATGCATCACATTGGCTAGAAAGGTTTACACGCCTTGATCTATACATTTGTAAGTATATTTATTATGTTAATTGATATTTTTTAATTTTCCAGGGAAAAAGTAAATGATTGTATATTAATTAGTTTAACTATAGTCCATGTGCCATGTTTTGACAGGAGGAGAAATATGGCCGACATTTAATGCAATTTGAAAAGGAAATGTTACAAAGGAAAAAGTGGACCGATTTTGTAATCTATATGGAGATTGAGGTATCAATAGTTGACTTTAAATAATTTAGTTGGATATTGTTGTGTTAATATGTCAATTTTCATTTCTTCTATTGATTTTCTTATTGATGTGTAGGATGAGTTATAGAGTGCTTCTTTGTTGGCCCTAGATCCCACTCAATTTTCCCATTATTTCATGTTGAGGAAAAAAATATTGTTCTCCTTAAAGGGTAGTGGGTGACATTCATGCCTTATTTTCATCACATCTTTTAATTAATGACCATGATGTTAGAATAACTGAGAGGGGGGTGAATCAATTATCCATAGTCCCAAATCAAAATGTATAATCCAAAACAATTTACTTAAACTTATGTAGCTTGGTAACATAAAATACTATATTGTCTGTGCTTTTACCGATTACCAATCAATAACAAACTAATGATTACCGACCAAATCTAACATGTAATATGTAAAGTATGATAACAAACAATCATCACAATGAACACATAACACAAAAGATTTAACGTGGAAACCCTATGAAGGGAAAAACCACCTGGGACCGGCAACCCAAAAATGTTCACTCTTATGAAGTGAGGTCAGTGAAGACCGAACCCTGTTAAAGGTTACAAACACAATGTTAGGTGTGACCTTGTTAGAGGATTTAAGACCAACCATTATTGTCCAACCAGCATTCACTATGGGGTTGACAGGATAACAATGTTCATTTTATGAATGAAACATAAAAGACTTTCAAGTCCACTCGGTTAAGAGATTTCTCTGTTTACAATGGTTAAAATGTAACAATAGTTGATCTGAATACAATACAACTTCAATTGAAAATTATCAGATCTATTTTAAGCTCATTCAAATCCTTTGATTAGTTTATCAGTTCTGTATCACAATAATCAATGACTTACTGTCATTCGGTAATAGCTTTCTGATGCTCAGTAAACTTTGCAATTAGGTTCTTCTTAACCAGTTTGATCAGGCATACATGAAGCTTGTTCATGTGATAGTTCTGCAATCTCCTTCTTCTAGCATTAGTTTCATAATGAAACCTTAGTCTCTTAAATAGACAAGTAAACCATTTTCTTTTCCTCCATAAGATTTTGCCGCTTACTCTCCTTCATCCATTTTGCCACTTAAACCTTCCTCGACAATTGTGCCAGTAAAACATTTTGATTTCATCCTTTAGATATTCCTTGAATTATGCTAGTCATTGATCTTCATAACAAACATTATCTCCACCACTGATTTTGATGTACTTTACAGCTCAGCAATCCTTAACGGCTAAACTAGTCATTTAGTTCCTTTTCTCCTACTCGGTTAACAAAGAAATGCGTCAGTGAACACAAGCTCAGTTTATACTGTGCTTAGTATACACTACATCCCATCGGTGTATACTAGAATGCTTCATCAACCGACCACACTGCTTTGTGTCTTTCAGTTCTTTTCATCATCATAGATGAATGAAACATAATCAAGTCAATAAAATAAGGTCATAGACTCATCAGCAAGTTACATAATGTATTCCTTATCCTCATTTGTCATATACATCTCCCTCATGTAGATATTTATGTTCTTCATCTCTGTTACTCCTTTTCTACAGATGTTTAGTTATAGTAACCCACAAAATAAGTACTGTCAAACTAGTTGACATCAATGACAACATATTACTAATTTCATCATATGTCATATCTAATCAACAACTCGATGATCTCTAATCACAGATTCTTCAATCAAGTTCTAAATCAGTTGTAGTTCATCAATCTCTCCCTTTGGCATTAATGGCAACTCAAGTAATATGAAATATACCATACACATACCAAACATGTATTCTACAACTCTGTGAACAAATATTGTAAAAGCTCTCCCTAGCTTAATATGTTTAATCACTACGTTACTCAATAGCATTACCAATGCAGCTTTGACATTCTGCAAATATGATATTTTCAGCTCTCGGATTCCTTCTTATGTTCTCAGTAACTGATCTTTAGTGCTCTCCCTTTCTTTTAGTTTGTCTATCCCTTAGACAGATGTTTGAGTGTTCTCATCAGTGCATCTTGTTTCATATGGTTTATCTCTCCCTTTGACAACAATGCCAAAGAAACAAATAAACATGCAGCTCTATAGTAGTCATGTAACTCTCTATTGTCTGGTGCATTCTAGTATCTTTGTATACTGATATGCCAATCTGTTCTAGTTTTCCAAACTTTTCACAACCTTAGACATGATCCAAAGTGTGAACTATGTTGCATCAACATGTATGACCTTCTGATAAGATTAGGCTGATGCAACATCCAGATCACATTAGTGACCGGTAGACAGGGGACAGACCCCAAGTCTAGTCCTCAAGTACTCAAATGTATCCTTTGATAGAGGCTTTGTAAATATGTTTGCAAGTTGTTCTTTTGATGTAACAAACTCGAGCTTAACTTGCTTCTCCTGTACTTGTTCTCTTAAGTAGTGATACTTAATAGATATATGCTTTGTTTTAGAGTGCATCACTAGTTTCTTTGAAATGTTTATTGCACTTGTGTTATCATAGTATATAATCACCGGCTCAGTGATTATCTCATTCATACCTTCCAATACTTTCTTAATATATGCAATATTTGAACAATTTGTAGCAGCAACAACATACTCTACTTCGGCTGTAGACTGAGAAATGCAAGCCTGCTTCTTACTTGTCCATGTAACAAGTCTTTCACCAAAGAAAAATGCTCCTCCGGTGGTACTTTTTTTGTCATCCACATTTCCAGTCCAATCAGCATCAGTATAGACTCTGAGTTCAAATTTGCCTTCCTTAGGATACCATAATCCATAATTTTCAATTTTCTTCAGGTATCTTAGGATTCTCTTTGTAGCAACCATGTGTGACTCTCTAGGGTTTGCAAAAAATCTTGCAACAATTCCCACAGCATGTGCTATGTCTGGTCTACTATGCACTACATACATTAACTTACCAATCATTGATCGGTACAGTGTCTGGTTTACCTCTATAGTTTCATCTTCCCTAGTCAGTATACATCCAGTAGCCATCGGTGTTCCCACGGGTTTAGCATCTTCCATGCCAAATTTCTTCAATAATTCCTTGATATATTTAGATTGTGTGATGAATATACCATCATTTGGTTGAATCACTTGTAATCCTAGAAAGAACTTAATCTCTCCGAACATAGACATTTCAAATTCACTTCTCATTTCATGAGCAAATGACTTACAGATTTGATCTTGTCCTCCAAATATAATGTCATCCACAAATATTTCAGCAATAAGAATGGTATCATCAATATCTCCTTTCATATACAAATTGATGTTCTCACTTGCTCTAACAAATCCAATACTTAACAAATAAGTATGCAGCCTCTCATACCAGGCTCTCAGTGCTTGCTTCAAACCATATAAAGCTTTATATAATCTACATACCATATCTTTGTTGTCTGGATCAACAAACCATTCAGGTTGTTCTATGTAGACTTCTTCTTCAAGTATCCCATTCAAAAATGCTGACTTGACATCCATTTGATAAACTTTGAACTTTTTGTGTGCAGCATATGCAAGTAACATTCTAGCTCCTTCTAATCTAGCAACAAGTGCAAATGTTTCACCATAGTCAATTCCTTCCTCCTATGCATATCCTTCACATACCAATCTAGCTTTATTCCTTGTTACTTCTCCATTCTCATTCTTCTTGTTTCTGAATATCCACTTAGTACCGATAACATTCTTATCTTTAGGTCAGGGTACTAAGGTCTGTACACACTAAAATGGTGCACTTCTATGAACCATTACATGCAAGGTTGCTCAAGAATGAGGCCTCACAAAGCGGCTCATAGCTCTCTATGCATGAAGTTGCAAGGGACTATGATAAATTTGCTCTCAGCTAGAGCTACAAACTTGTGACCTTGCTAGTCAACCATACAATGAGAGATTCACAATGAAGACAAGGGCAAGAGTGCCAATATCTTCAATGAAATCAAAGTATGCAATGCAAATCTAAATGAGAATGCAAACTATTCTATGGAAATGAAAGTACAAATTAAGCTATTGAAAGGAAATGCAAAGGATTACAACCTTCCTATTTAGACTATATAAGATTAATCTATTGCATCAAAGGAAACTAAGCTATGAAATGAAGCTAAAATGCAAGAGTGAAAGACTAAGAACAATAGGGTTTCCAAAAGCTCCAAAAGTCTCCAAGAATTCCTGCAGCATAAGATTAGTATTCAAAACATGATATGAAAATGGAGGAGAGAGCTTTCCTTTTATAAGAAATGCAAAGGAACGGATCATTGAGATTAAGAGGCAAAAGTCTTAATTGGCGGTGGAGGTTGAAAGAGGAGCAATCCATGTGCACAAGTATCCTCCAATGAGAGTGAAGTGTTGACTTTTGAGCCTCATGTGAGATAAAAAGTGTTTTTTTTCTTTTTGTAAAATAAGAATAATATTTTATTTGTGCAACTTAGGACAAGAAGAAAATGGGGCTTTTTATTTAATCAAAAGGGGAGGAAATATTCCTTTTAATCAAATAAAGACTTAGGATAAATGATTAGCCCATAGGATAAAAATCCAATATATGATCGAAATTAAGACTTGATCAAGGAATTGATAATGTTGAAAATATTGATTATTGATAAAAATGATTCAGGGTTGATAAATCAAATAAATGGGGCCCAAAGTCTAGGCGACCATTTTTGGGTGCATACATTTGCCCCTTTTTGACTAATGTGTGATCGATCTAGGAACACATGCAGTCAAAGAAGAATTGAAATGTGAGATCGATCTGGGATCACAAGACAACTCAGATGTGAGGTCGATTTGGGATTACATCCGAACAAAGCATAAACAACAGCCTTTGAACATGAGGTCGATTCGGGATCACATTCAAAGTAAGAGATAAGAATCTCAAAAAGCTCACAAAAGATGTCTGAATCAAGAGCATCAAGATGATCAGGGATGAGAATCTCATAGGTACTGCCCCCTCGGAGTCGAAATCGAAATCATAGAGAGGAAAATAGCGAATTGATAAAGATTTGATCAAATTAGAATGAAATCATAATCGGATGTAAAGGTCAATAGGTTAACCATTAAAACATGCCCCAGCCTGACTGAGAAAGATGCAATCAAACGTGAGAAAGGAGTGAAGTGAATGAAGATGAATGAAAGACTAGAAGTTTGGAAGATATGGAAATGAAGAAATGATGATGCCCCAACAAAGATCGAAGGATTAGGCCTCAAAAGATTTAACCGACTGCGCAGAAGAAAGTGAAAATTGAAATGTGATTTTGACTATCAAGATGACCTTAGATTTCAATTTTGAGTCTGAAAATGGATCCAGGACGTTGAAATTAGCTAGGGGTGTAATTTTCACCCAATTTCGAGGTGTTTTAAAAATTGGTCAAAAGTCAAAATGCTATAAAAAGGGTGAAAATGTTATAAAAAGGGTGAAAATGTCATTTTCAAAAATCATTTGTCTTATAGTGATTTGAGAATCTTGAGAGCTTTAGAGAGAGAAAATGGCCCAGCAAGCAGGAGTTCCCGTCCATAGGCATCGATTCGAGCGCGCTCGGTTGCACAACCGGCCACCACACTATCGTGCCCAAGTATGTTTTCGAAAAACTTGAGCTTTTTGAGTCATTTTTCGCATTTAATACTTTTTTAGCCCGTTTTTCAAATTTTTAAAATTTCAAATTTTTTGAGTTAAGCGAAATATCGTGCGATACTTTAGAAGTATCACACCCTTTGGGGAGAAGTGTCGCGCGATACTTCGCGGGTCCCCAAAGTATCGCGCGAGTATAGGCACCAGTATCGCACGATACTGGGCGAAATATCGCGCGATACCGGGCAAAGTATCGCATGACCCAAAGTATATCGCACCACTATAGAGAGAAGTATCACGCGATACTTCTCCAAAAAAGCAGTATCGCCCAAGGGCAAATTTTGAAATTTTAACTATTTTGAGCAAAAATGACATGGGTCTAGAAAATATTATGTGTTTAAAGATGTGTTAGACTGATTTTTAGGCATCCATCATGATATGTTCTAATAATCAGCTTGGGTTAATGGCTTGCAGGAGGTCTTTCTGGCGCTGATCATCAGAGCGCCGAAGGTGACTGGGCTAAGGTGTGTCTGAGATCTAGATGATCCAGGCAATGCTGACATTACAGCTATGGGATTCAGGTATTTACTGAGATTCCCAGACATCAGAGCTGACCATGGGTTGTTGACTGCGCTGGCCGAGAGATGGCATAGCGAGAACAACACCTTCCATCTTCCCACAAGCAAGGCATCCATCACGCTAGAGGATGTGTACAGGATCCTACGAGTGTCATGTCATGGCGAGCCTGTAAGTATAATCATGTTTTTAAATTGTGTAAGTGTAATATTTCTATATGATGAAAACTAACATGATTTGTGTGATGACACAGGTATACTATGATCAGGATGTGACTAAGGGGCGATGGATGATCCAGGAGATGTTCTAGGATGTGACTATCCTGGATCGGCATGTCAGCTGGGAGCGGTTAGTAGAGGATTTTGACAGAGATTTCCCGGTGCCATGTATTGTGGCATCGACCATTTCACAGATCTTGATGACTGATCGCAGTCAGAAGGGATTCCGCTCGGATGGGCCAGGTTACTGATGGACTTGGTAGGCAGACCTCGACGCATGGCATGGGGTCTGGCCATACTAGTGGAGATGTACCACGAGCTACACAAGATCGTGTACAGGGACAGCCGGTTGTGGGCATGCAGTGCCATCCTGGCACAGGTGTGGGCATGGGAGTACATCGCGGTGATGCGCCCAAGGGTTCAACCGAGGGAGAGGAAATACCCCTACATATATAGATATGTAGGGTTCATATCACATGCTCATACTGGGGATGTGACATATTACAGGAGGATTTTGGATGAGATGGCTACTTTCACATGGAGGCCATACAGGGATGTGGAGGGGTGGAGTGATGCAGATGAGGAGTTGAGCTACATGCTGTGCACTCGACCGTTAGTAGGCTGACACCCAAAGATAGTAGAGAGATTTTGCATCACTCAGGTATGGCGGTAGTTTGGGAGGTAGTAGCGAGTCTTGACAGAGACCACTACATACGCCCGGGTCAGGGATGAGGAGGGACATGGGTGGCTACCCATGTTAGACTATCATCAGGCAGTTGCAGAGATAGCGGGTATCAGGAGCGAGCCCTGGGAGTATCACCCAGAGGTGGTAGATGCGGGGGTCGATGCAGCATACAAGGCAGAGCGGTGGAGGGCACCATTCCCTCAGTTTACGATACCAGATGCATAGGTACTAGCACAAGGAGGAGACAGAGGAGATGACGGGGGGGACGGAGGAGACGGAGGGGATAGAGGGGATGGAGGAGATGGTGGGAGGGGGAGAGGGAAGAGGATGGAGAGAGGAGAGGGATCGAGATCAGGTGGTCAAAAATGGTCACGGGGACAGAGATCGGTGATGCCTGAGGATGAGGTGAGACTAGCTCGCTGGTAGGCAGAGGCACAGTAGGACCAGCCTACGGGTGGAGATGATCTGAGAGCGAGGATACAAGCTCTTGAGGCTGAGATGCAGCAGCTCCGGATTACTATAGTAGTGAGAGACCAGTAGTTACTAGATTTGAGAGTGGAGTGAGATCAACAAATAGCCAATCTCAGGGCAGAGATAGCATGCCGTGAGGCGATGGCACAGGCAGATGTGCTAGAGATCTGACGGGAGTCAGCGAGAGCAGCATATTATTATGGACTCTACCTTCAGGTCATTCCAGAGAGTGAGAGAGCACCATCATATTCTCAGAGGGTAGGGGTATCAGATGCAGTACTTGATAGGAGAGCCATGCCTCCTCCACCACCACGAGCTCCTCACAAGAGTGGTAGCGAGTCCTAGGGTTAGGTCTTAGGTTGATAGATGTTTAGACATATCTTGAGACATTGATCCAGATTATGGGATCCCATATTGTATATTGTATCATGAAATTGATGTATATATGAGATTACTGGATGGTTGATTGTATCATGTGTTTATGTCTCTCTTGTGATGGATGTATCAGTTTATGTATATTGTCTTGTCATTTTGCTCAGAAATGCTTATGTACATGCTTATGTATGTTCTCTCTCATAAATGTATGTTCAATTCTCATGTGTATGATATAGACTCATGTTTCTGGAAATGACAGTTGTGATATAGATATGATGATATGATTAACCCCTTGTGATGAACAGGAACAGGTTTGAGATGAAAAAGATAAGGAGTGAAAGACATGATCAAGAAGAAGGAAAGGTCAGCGCAGTCAACTGACAGGTCCACGTAAGATGAAAAGGAGAGCTCTCTCCATATGCAAGAAATGCAAAACTAGACTATCATGACCCTAAAAATGCAAGCTACTATGAAAGTGGTTGACTTGCAAGGTCACAACGCTTATAAACATCTAATTATCATCATCGAGCGTTATTGGTAGCATCGTAAGATCATACAATGCACACTAGCATAACTATGTGGATAGGAATATGATCTTTATCAGATAGAAATGTGGGAATCTCACCTAGGCGTCAAAGACATGTAGGTCAAGATGACTAATGCAGTGAGATTACCTAAGTTTGATATGGTGAGATTATGCTTGTATCAAGACACATGAAAATCAGGATAGCTAGAAGCATGCACTCGCATAAAATAGTCAAGGATAATACCTTGTCAATCCATAGTGTCAAGTAAGACCAGCATAAATGCACATGACAATTAGGATCAATAGAATATACCCATAAGCAGATAAAGAAAGAAAACATGTTCTCATACCCTCAATCTTCTAGCTATGCATCATCGAAAACTTCTCAGGGAGAGACCACTCATCAAAGAAATCTTCATAGACAGCACACAAAGAAAAGAAAGTCAACATATCTCAAGCGAGTTGATTGTTTAAGTGCGTGTGTGTTGGTCATAGAGTCAAACTCTGGTTATCACATCTGCAAATGAGAAATATCGCATCATACTTAGATTGTTGAGTAAGACATCTGATAAGTGTTAAGAAACACTTGACGCAAGGGTAGTGTTGAAAAACACTATTTTGGGGTGGTGTTGAAAAACTCCTGTTGTGAAATGCCCCAAGAGACAAACGCACCTAAAGGACCTATGCTAACAGTTATGCCCCTTAGACAAAGATAAAGACCAATTCTAGACCAAGTCAAATAAGGTCAAGACATGATGGAAAGGCTCAGTGTCGAGGACGCATGCTAACAAATAGGGGTGCAAAGGCCTCAAGTAGCGCCTGTTTCCAAGTTTTCACCACTTGGAATCTTTTTTCATTTTTTTAAAATTTTTTTGATTTTTTTGTATTTTTTCAGGACTGTATATGCTTTTTAGGATTTTTTCAGCATCATATATCAATTTTTTTGGTATTTTTTCAGGATCAATAAGTATGTACAAAGGATGCCCCCGAGACTGAAACGAGCATCAAGGATAGAACTTCTTAAGGTGCACAATGTTGATGGGATTAGGGAGCTATTCTCCATCAGGATCTGATAGTAAATACGCACTGGTACCAAAAGCAGCTGTGATGACATATGGTCCAAGCCAGTTAGGTTCAAACTTGCCCTTTTGTTCTCTGTTCTGTTGGTTCTTAGGGTTCTCTCGCAAAACAAGATCACCTATTTGAAATTCTCTAGGGAGAACCTTCTTGTTGAATGCCTGGGACATACACTTCTGATACACTCTCATATGATCAAAGGAAGCCTTACGCTTCTCATCTAGAAGTTCTAGTTCTTGTAACCTCATGGCGCGGTAATCCTCATCTGTTATCAATCCTTTGAGTGAGACTCTGAGTGATGGGATCTCTACTTCTAAAGGTAATACCGCTTCAGCGCTATAGGTAAAGACAAAAGGTGTGGCTCTTGTAGGTGTGTGAATGCTTGTTCTGTAAGCCCATAGTGCTGGATTGATTTGCAAGTGCCAATCCCTACCATTCTTGTGCACTGTCCTATGAAGAATTTTAAGAATAGTTTTATTAGAGGCTTCTGCCTGTCTGTTTCCCTGTGGAAAATAGATGGAGGACCAATGTTGCTTGATTTTAAAATTTTTGCATAAATGCTTTAGGTCCTTATTCTTGAATTGACCTCTGTTATCAATGATAATCTCAGAAGGCACTCCAAATCGGCAAATAATATGATTCAAGATGAACAAAGAGATAGTCTTCCCTGAAGCAACAGAAAGTGGCACAGCTTCCACCCATTTTGTGAAGTAGTCAGTGGCAGTAATAATGAACTTATGTCCACCTGATGAGTTGGGATGAATCTGCCCAACTAGATCAAAGGCCCAGCGCTGAAATGGCCAATGAGAAACAGAAGGGATCAGCTCCCTACCTGGAGCATGAATCAGGTTTCCATGTTTCTGACATTTTTCACATGACTTAGCAAAGGCTACTGCATCTATCTGCATTGTGGGCCAATAATATCCCGCCCTAAGAAACCTTCAAGCCATGGCAAGACCATTAGAATGTCCACCACAAATGCCCTCGTGGATGTCAACTAACGCTTGGTTGGATTCCTCCTTTTCCAAGCACCTAAGGAGCGTCCCATCTAAACCCCTCCTATATAAATCACTAGAGATAGGGGTGTGGTGAGAGACATTATGGATGAGGTTTCAGCGTTCAGAATGGTTGAATGTGTTGAGGATGATGCCATCACGAAGATATGAATAGATAGCACCATATTGGGAAGACTCGTGTGTGACAATGGTACAAATGACATGGCTTTCAGATGAGTCAAAGATGGGATGGTGTAGCTCTTCCACCAGGAATTCAAATCTTGATTCATGTGTCTCCAACTGAAGAAGTGAAGCTAATGTGGCCATGGCATCTGTGGTTTTGTTCTCTATCCTAGGGATCTGTTGAAACGTCACAAAGGTAAAGTAACATTTCAATGAGTCAACCATCTTTTTGTAGGGTATCAATTTATCATCCTTGGTTTGATACTCCTCATTGACTTGGTTGATGATTAACTGGGAATCCCCAAAGACATGTAACTCTGTGATGTTCCATTCTATAGCCATTCTCAAGCCATTGGTTAAAGCTTCATATTCTGCAATATTATTCGTACATGGGAATAAAAGTTTGTAAGACTTTGGAGTATTGTACCCATGTGGAGAAATAAATAATACTCCGGCACCTGATCCATTTTGCATGCGGGAACCATCAAAGAACATTTTCCAAGTGCGAGTAGTCGTATAAAAGATGTGTTCATCTAGGAATTCCACTTGAATAGGCATACTATCCTGAATTGGGAAATCAACTAATTAGTCAGCAATAGCTTGCCCTTTTATGGCCTTTCTTTCAACATACTCTATGTCAAATTCAGTTAAGACCATCATCCATTTAGCAAGTCTACCCGTGAGGGAAGCCTTACTAAGCAAGTACTTAAGAGGATCAATTTTTGCAACCAAATGTATGGTATGAGCAAGCATATAGTGTCGCAACTTTTGAGAAGCAAACACCACTGCAAGACAAGACTTCTCAATGTTATTGTAATTGATCTCATAGGGGACTAGAGTATGGCTGATATAGTATATGGCCCGTTCTTTCCCAGTATCATCTAATTGAGCTAACAATGCCCCCAAGGAAGACTCTGTTGCTGAAATGTATAGAATCAAAGGCTTCCCTGGAATAGGAGGCATCAAAACTGGAGGATTAGCCAAATACTATTTTATTTGATCAAGGCTCTTTTGGAAATCCTCATTCCATACACAAGAAGCACCTTTATGCAGCGTCTTATTAAAGGGTTGTGCTCTATCTGCCTGCTGTGAGATAAACCTCCTAATTGACTAGAGTCATCCCTGAAGACTTCTCATTTGACTAATGTTTCTCGGAGGTGGCATGTCTAAAATTGCTTGGACCTTTTCGAGGTCAACCTCTATACCTTTTGCTGATATTATAAATCCTAAAAGTTTGCCTGAGGTGACACCAAATGCACACCTCTTTGGATTCAATCTGAGTTGAAACTGTTCCATGTGATCTAGAATTACTTCCAGATCATCGAGGTGTGTGTCCCATTTTCTTGATTTTGCCAGGGTATCATCCACATAATCTTCCATGTTTTTGTGCATCATATCATGAAAGATAGTGGTCATAGCTCTTTGGTAGGTTGCTCCTACATTCTTTAACCCAAATGGCATGACGTTCCAGCAATAGGTTCCCCATGCACATGTGAACGTTGTTTTCTCTTGGTCTTCGGGAGCTATTTTAATTTGATTATATCCTGAGAAACCATCCATTAGAGAGTATATGTCATAGCCCACTATCATGTCCACTATCATGTCAATGTTTGGAAGTGGAAAATCATCCTTTGGGCATGCTTTGTTTAAATCTCTAAAATCTGTGCATACATGAATGGACCCATCATGTTTGGAAACTGGTACTATGTTTGAGATCCATTCTGCATAATCGATGGCTCTGATGAATCCAGCTCTCAAAAGTTTTTCTAATTCCACTTTGACAAGGAGAGCTACATGTGGATGCATTTTTCTGAGTCTCTGTTTCACTGGTTTGACTCCTGGAGCTATGGATAAGTGATGCATTATAAGATTTGTGTCAAGCCCTGGCATGTCTAAATAGGTCCATGTAAAATTAATTTTCTTCTTTTGTAAGAATTGTATATATGCCTTGGTCTCTTCTTCTGATAAAGACTGAGCAAGATGAACTATTTGAGGAGTTTCTTCTATGTTCAAATTGACTAATTTTGTTGGCTCAATCAATACTGATGATCTATCCTGGAAATAACTCGGCAAGTGATTAAGTACCCCATCCTTAGGTGCCTCAAAGAGGTTTTCACCCTCAGATACGTCATCTCTTTTTACTATTTTTGGTTTTGATACTGCCACAAAGTGGTTTTCGCCATCAGACCTATTTTTCTTTCTTTCTTTCTCTTTTATTTTTAGACTGAGGTACTTAATATCAAGCTCCGTCATACTTGTTGTTGGTTCACTGGTGGAAGAAGCCACGGGTTCAAGAGCATTCAGATAACAGACAATTTCATAATCATTCTAAAAAGTGAGGAATATAGGCTCTTGATGGCGCTGAGACCAGTCAATTAGGTCATAGTGAACAAGGGGTAGGTCAATGATTGGTTCAATATTATTTATGTGAAAGGTGTTATCTCTGGTGACCATACAATTGGGATTCATCAAGTCTTCTCCTAAGATACCCCAATTAGGACTCATCCTACCAAACGAAGCGTCATCCACTAAGGCAATTTGAGGAGTACAATCCTCTAGTCCTACACTAAGCTCGTTAGCTGCATCGGGTTGGGTACTATAAGCATGGACAACATCCATGTCCAAATCAACTGTTGTATCTGAAAGTGAGTCCCATTCATACTCATGGGAGTCTATGTCTGAATCATCATTTGGGCCTCGTGATGTAGAAGCCTCAAGGTTAGGAAGGGTTTCCCCTTCTCTAGTGCTAGCATTGGTACTATCCGTCACAACTAGGATAGCAACACTGTCCATTATCGATCTAGCAGTCATATAGTCACTATCCGTCACAGCTGGGGTAGTAGGACCGTCAAGTATCAAATCTTTTGAATCTCCCCAAAGAAGATTTGTTGAAGGCACCCAATCATCAAACATGTCTTGTTGATTAGAAAGATCAGGTGTATAGTCTTAATCACTGTCACTATCCGTCACAGCTGGGATAGGGACACCTTTCTTCTTCTTATTTTCAAAACCTAAGCCAACTGTGGACTTATTCTTTCATCCAAAAAGGGCATGGTTAAGAGGCTCAGCTTTAGCATCCAACCTATGGCTAAGGAGACCATATCCTGGATAACCCATATTCTTAACCAGTGTATACCCTCTCCCATAAGCTTTAGGTGAAGGAGCAAAGTTCTCGTTGTGTTTGTATTTTTCCTCATGATAGATCCAGTCCCTTACGGCAACTTCCTCTTTCTCTTCCTAAATAGGAACTGAAGACTCAACAAATTTTCCAAATAATGTCATTGCTGATGACGAAGGTTTCATATTTGGTGATGGTCTCCCATAAGACCTAGGAGAGATTGGCATTTTTGTAAAAGAATCAATTTTATAATCTCCCATCCCAAGATCTATGGTCTTAAACTTCTACTTGCATTGTTCAAGTGAACTACTAGGATTGTCAGCTTCCCTATTCAAAGGTACATGTGATCCAGCAGAAATGTTATTAACTGACAAAGCACTATCTCCAGGTATGCAAATTTCTACACCATTATGGGGAAACTTAACACACTGGTGATATGTTGATGGGACTGCTTGCATTTCATGAATCCATGGCCTACCTAGAAAAATGTTGTAGGCTAAAGGTCCAACATCAACAATTTGAAATAAGATATCCTTTTCTACTGGACCAATGCAAATAGGCAAAACGGCCAATCCCTTAGAACTTCTTTCTGCTTCATCATATGCCTTGATTGTGATCTTTTTCCTTGTGTCAATGACATTCTCAGAATATCCTAGAGCCTTCAACAAACTCATGGTACAAATATTGATCCCCGCACCCCCATCTATCAGTACATGCCTGACATGGGTTTTATGAATCATGACTTCGATGTGTAATGCCAAGTTATGTGGGTGACTGATGGATTTTTCATCTTCTTCTGAGAAGGTGAGGTAATGAGGGCTAGCCAAATGGTTGACCATATTCTGGAATTGATCAATATCTAAGTTGTTAGGGACACTGGCTGCTCGCAAAGCATCTTCAAGGACACGCTTATGCTTAGGGGACAATTCTAAAAGTTCAAAAATAGATATCTGCACGGGTGTTCATTGTAATTGGTTAATAAGATTATAATTGGAATCAGGACCAACGGCAGATTTAGGAGGAACGCCCTTGGACAAGGGCTGCTTAGACTTGCTAGTGCTAGGACCTCTGATAATAATGGGAGCTTGGGCCTGACCCCTAGTGACAGCATTGAGGGACTGGGGCATTCTTCATGAGTGAGGACCTCTTATCACCACAGCGGGTCTTTCATCAGTCATAGGAGTTGAGTCCACATCATATCCATAAGGATCTTTCCCTCTCATCATGTTGATGTTATCGTTAGCCACTTCAAGCATGTTAATCACATTTTCAGCATTTGTGTATGTATAGTTGATAGCAGCCTTACCATGCTTGTTGTTAGAATTTTCCCCTTTTTCATATTTGGGCAAGGGTTCCTTAAAAGCCTTATGATCCACATTAGTGGTTAAACCATCAACTTGTAATCACCCACTTTCAATGAGGTCTTGGACAAGATGTTTAAGCCTAAAACAATTTTTGATATCATGTCCAATTCAATTGTGGAAGACACAAAAGGCTTTCTCATCCCACCAATGAAGTTTAGGATCGGGTATGCGGCGCTTGGCAGGATCCTGAGGTTGCGCCAAATTATGAGCAATTAGTGTTTTGAAAATGTCGGCATAGGAGTCCCCAAGTTTGGTGAATTGTCTCTTTTCCTTCTTGGGTTTCCCTTGATACTTGGATTTATTCTCTTGTTGTCCTGAGGACGTTTGCAGCTTCATGGCTTGTACCGCATTGGAGAGATTAAGAACTCCTTCATTCTTAGGTTGTGGTGAGTCAACAACTCCGTCATTGACCACCTGTTTATTCTTATTCCAATAGGAGTTCTTTTTGTCCTTATAACCATGATTGTTGTTGTTTTGGCCATTGTTGTTATTAGTTGATTTAGCCAAAATTCCTTGTTCTTTTAGGACATCCTCTATGCGACATGCCACTTCGACCATGGTATCGAAAGAATTAAATGGTATCTTTCTTACCTCATATCTTAATTCTGGCACTAAGTTACTCATAATGATGTCTATTCTTTCCTCCTCAGGAATTATCCTGGGATATTTTGAGCACAAACGTCTCCATCTTTGTAGGAAAGTGACAAAAGATTCTCCTTGATTTTGTTTAAGCTTGCACAAATCAAGCATTGTGACCGACCTTGATAGATTATAAGCAAAATGTTGAACAAATCTTTGGACGAGTTCTTTAAATGACTTTACTAGAGGAGTAAGGTTGGTGAACCACTCCATGGCTTGGCCTTTGAGACTCCTTAGAAATAATCTCATCAAGTAGGAGTCTTCATGATGAAAAGAAAAGGTCATTATGTAGAACTGTCGAACATGGTCATGAGGGTCACCAACGCCATCATATTTGTCATAAGTTGGAAACTCAACTTTCTTAGGGAACTCAACCAACACCACACTCTTGTCAATTAGGTTGGGACATATGGAGTCCGAATTAAATGTGCTCTTAGGAGCCCTCATCCTTTCTATGTCCTTCTGCATTTGCATGATCACCTCATTGGTTGAAGGATTATGTTTCTTAATCTTTTGGTGAACATCAAAATCATATGGAACTTTAGCACCTTTGTTGATATGGCTTTCTAGGAATTGATCCTTGTTTTGTTCCACATATCGTTCTACATATGCTTGAAAGGATGGTTCTTGTTGCATAGTCATAAAATCCATATGATCAAATTTGGCATAACTTCCTCCATGTTGTGAGCCATGATGTGCTCATTGGGAGGGTTGCTTTGAATGTCTATGAGGTGATCATCTCCTATGATGATCATATCTTGAAACCCTTCTTCCTCTAGGACTTGGAGATCGTGAGGGTGTCCTTGATCTTCTTCTAGGACTTGGCGAAGGGGTAGATGGGGGTGAGTTGGTCCCACTATTGGTTCCCCTCCCGTTGAATCGGCTTTGGAGTTGTTGTGCGTAGAGTCTATCTTCTTCTTCTTGGGTAACTCTTTTCTTTATATCCAACAACGTACGTTCCTCTTCTTCTAGTTGTCTGAATTTTTCCTTTTTAGTAGCTTGTTCATCTAAATAGGCTTGCTTCTCCCTCTCAATGCTTCTCAATCTTGTATTTGCATATCGAGAGGTGTCTTTAAGTGGGGAGGATGGTCTCGAATGCCTTATTGCATTGGATGCATTTATGTGGTGATCACTAGATTCATTGTTCTGGTCCTCGTGTTGTGACCCTGAATCTGAGTGAGCTTGCTTATGATGTCTCTCGGCTTGTTGGTGAGCATCAAAATACATCACGTTGTTGGGAGGTGACCCAGGTGGACTAGCATGAGAAGAACCACCGTACTCTCTTCTATGTCATTGGAAGATATCCTCAAGAGTTTGATTCATGGCTTCTCTTTGTTGTCGGGTGAAAGTGTAACTCATGTCCATACTTGATGAAAGTGGTACAAAAGAGGTGCTCACTTCACTAGGATTAGCTTCTGGATTAAAACAAACCTCAGATTCACTCTTAGGTGATTGATCAAAAAGGGGTCCTTTTCCCTTATGCTGTCGACGAGTCTTGACGGGTGGTAATTGGCTAAAGGCAACAGGGGGTCACTTCCCTTGATTGACTTCGTACCTTGTTGTAACTGACATGAAAGAAAGATACTCTCAATGATAAGGTGACCTCTCAAAGTGTCAGCGCCAAACTAGGATAATCAAAGTCCTCTATTGTCCAAAGAGAAATGACAAGATAAAAAAAAAGGGCTTTACCAACACTGTCAAAGAGGTGCTTCAAATCAAAGGGTGACTACCCTTGCACTTTTGAACTAGGAGGTTGGACTAGGCCAAAATATGATTGAAATTGAGATTTAAATGAAAGCGATTTGGACAATAAGAGCACTAAAATTTTCCAAGAATGTAGCTAACAATCTTAGAGATGAACCTTGGCACCAAGAATGACCTTCTAATTTGACAATTATTCCAAAGTGATTTCATAAATCAGATGATGCTATCCCGGAGAACTAAAACCAGAAATTTAGAGTCAAGACAGGTCTCAAACATCAGAGCAAGAAGCCTACTCTAAGACCTAACCTGATTAACAGCAACTGAAACTGACCAAATTGCAAGCACGATAGAAATTACCCAGGTGATATACTCCAAGCTACTGGGGTGATATACCTATAATCGCGTGATACTTCACCTTATGCCAGGTGATATACCTTATAAGAGTTGGGCGATACACTCCATGCAGGTCGAGTGATAGTCTGTCAAGGGTGAACTATCGCGTGATATTTCTTCTCAAAGCAGGCGATACTTTTCGAACCCGCGAAGTATCGCGCAATACTTTGCTCTAAAGGGCGCGATACTATTGCAAAATTACTTAACTCTTGACCAGAACTGTGTAAAATTTGCATTTTTGGGTCTTCTTGGTCAAAATTTTTGGTCTGAGGGTTGATGTTTTCAATTTCAGCCACAATATCAGTAAAATTTTGGTAGGTTTGCAAACAGTGAGGGATCAAACATGTCTCAAAACACTTGAAACAAGGGCAAAAGCAACCTTGCCAAGGCAAACACTTGTGATATCAGAATTGAAAAAGCACCTTATGAATGCTACCGATCATTTGTATGTGAGAACGTTTATACTGGCATCACACAACCGAAGACAATTCAAGCAAGTCTATCCTAAAAATTCAAGGCTCAATACTTACCAACTTAGCCCACAACTTGATGCCCCCTCACCTCACACCAAGTGGTTACCCACAAGAGATGTTGGCTTTGTCATGGAAGTGTCAAATGACACAACCAAAGGGACACATATGGTGAGTATCTTAAGGTGATCCGGGTAAACCACTTGGATCAATCCTTGCACTAAGAAGATAAGCGGCTAAACAAGGTGGCTTCTATCTAATGGTTCTTAATAAGGATTTTCGTTCACAACACCCCTCTTGCTCCTCATAAAGGACTAGGACCTCGCGGCCTCAAGAGTACCTTAAGCATTCTTGTTCAATGTTTTCCCCATGGTCGCAATCCCATGAGCTACTCACATCAAATGAAGATAAGTGTTATGTCTACCAAAGTTTTTGGTGTCCTTGATAGCCTTGAGATTATAGTGAGTTGGAATCACTTGCCACCAAGGAAAATGATGACAAGGTTGTCCCCACTTGAGTCGTTCCTCTTGATTGCTCAAGAGCAGGCCCGCTAAAAGATTCTAACAACTAAACAAAAAGTGGATCAACTTTTGAGGTTCAAGGTTTTTGGTTCACCACAAGGGTGAAGAGCATACTCCCCTATCTCAAGAATCTCTCCCAAACACACCAAGCAAAGAGATTCAATTACTCCCTTGCTTCCAAAACCTTAAGATGGGTCAAGATTTTTTGATTCACCTAAAGGTGAAGAGCATACTTCTCCTACCACCTCAAAATCTCTTTCACAAGGTTTAAAAAATTTCTAATACAATTAGTGAATGCCACACTTGAAAGGAAAGCAAATAAACAAACAAGATTTTTTTTTTTTGTTTTTATGCTCTTTGGGCAACCCTGCAAAAATTGTTAGTAGCCCTCTTTGACATGCGATTTTTGGAAAGCTTCTCAAGCAAAAGGCACCTACAATCACAACTAGTTAGGCTCACAATGTTAGCAAAATCCAAAATCCAAATACAAATGATTGCAAGAAACTGATTTACCTAAGCTAAAAGATGTAGGTTAGACCTATCTAAATATAGTAAAGCAAACCAAAAAACTAAATATGATCAGATTCGGATGATAAAGCTCAAACTGCAGGTCTCTGTCAGATCAGGCGATATACCCTAAACTTCACCAGTATCGCGCGATATAGTTTTCTATACCCGCGTGATATACCTCAGTTCGGGTGATATACTGCACAATAGGAGGGCGATACTTCACACGACACCAGGTGATATACCTCAATACTACCGTGCAATTCTTCTCTGGCGCGAAGTGTCGCACGCGTATAGTAAGGTATATCGCGCAATATACCTGAGAAGTATCGCGTGATACTCTGAGACAGAGAACCAGAACCTGCAAAATTTCTAAAAAATAATCCGAAAAATGACGAAAATGCAAGAAACTAAAGGGCAAAGCCTATCTACTCGACCCCACGGTGGGCGCCAGAAATGTACACACTAAAATGGTGCACTTCTATGAACCATTACATGCAAGGTTGCTCAAGAATGAGGCCTCACAAAGCGGCTCATAGCTCTCTATGCATGAAGTTGCAAGGGACTATGATAAATTTGCTCTTAGCTAGAGCTACAAACTTGTGACCTTGCTAGTCAACCATACAATGAGAGATTCACAATGAAGACAAGGGCAAGAGTGCCAATATCTTCAATGAAATCAAAGTATGCAATGCAAATCTAAATGAGAATGCAAACTATTCTATGGAAATGAAAGTACAAATTAAGCTATTGAAAGGAAATGCAAAGGATTACAACCTTCCTATTTAGACTATATGAGATTAATCTATTGCATCAAAGGAAACTAAGCTATGAAATGAAGCTAAAATGCAAGAGTGAAAGACTAAGAACAATAGGGTTTCCAAAAGCTCCAAAAGTCTCCAAGAATTCCTGCAGCATAAGATTAGTATTCAAAACATGATATGAAAATGGAGGAGAGAGCTTTCCTTTTATAAGAAATGCAAAGGAACGGACCATTGAGATTAAGAGGCAAAAGTCTTAATCAGTGATGGAGGTTGAAAGAGGAGCAATCCATGTGCACAAGTATCCTCCAATGAGAGTGAAGTGTTGACTTTTGAGCCTCATGTGAGACAAAAAGTGCTTTTTTCCTTTTTGTAAAATAAAAATAATGTTTTATTTGTGCAACTTAGGACAAGAAAAAAATGGGGCTTTTTATTTAATCAAAAGGGGAGGAAATATTCCTTTTAATCAAATAAAGACTTAGGATAAATGATTAGCCCATAGGATAAAAATCCAATATATGATCGAAATTAAGACTTGATCAAGGAATTGATAATGTTGAAAATATTGATTATTGATAAAAATGATTCAGGGTTGATAAATCAAATAAATGGGGCCCAAAGTCTAGGTGACCATTTTTGGGTGCATACAAGGTCCAGGTTTTGTTCTTCTCTATTTTCTCTATTTCCTCTTTCATTGCATTAACCCATTCTTCATTTTCTAATGCAACTTTTAAATTCTTCAGTTCATAATCACAAACTAGACATGTACCTTGTTTTTCTTTACTCCTTTTTTGCATGCCAGCTTGTTTGTCTCCAATGATTTGTGTCTCGAGATGATGTCTTTTGACAAAACTCGCCAGTATCTGATTTCTTCTTTCTTGTTCATCCTGTGTAGGTTCATTTGCTTGCTCGATGGGTGCTTCCTGCTCATTAGTTTCTCTTTCTTGCTCCTTGGTATTATTTTCCTGTTGACCGGTTGTCACTGTCTGTGGCTTTGGTAGATACTCAGGTTATTCAATGTAAGTGAATCTACTATAGTCTTTCGGTTCCTTTCTACTTTCCTCTATATTCTTATCATCAAACTCATCAACTCAAACATTAGTACTTTCAATCATTTTATTTGTAACTCTGTTCAGACACTTATATGCTTTACTTTTACTGGGTTTCTGTCCAAACCATAACTCTTAGGGTGTCTTATTAGTGTCCTTCTTCAGTTGTACTCGATTTAGCACATAAACTGCAGTGCTAATAGCTTCCCTCCAGTATGTCAGGGCAACATTCTTTTCTATCATTAATGTCCTTGCGCAGTCAACAATTGACTTATTCCTCCTTTTAGCAATGTCATTCTATTGTGGTGTCCTCAGTGCAGAGAACTGTCTTTTAATACCATGCTCATTACAAAAATTAGTAAATTCATCAGAGATAAATTCACCTCCTCTATCAGATCTTAAGCATTTCAAATCTTTATCAGTCTCTTTCTCTACTTTTTCTTTATACCACTTAAACATCTTGAATGCCTCAGATTTTTCTTTTAAGAACATAACAGTCGTCAACCTAGTATAGTCATCAACAAAAAGAATAAAATATATGTCTCCATAATAACTCTGAGTTCTCATAGGACCACATAGGTCGGTATGCACTAACTCAAGTATCTTCTTTGTTGAATAGTCTTTTCTTTTGAAACTAGATTTAGTCATCTTACCTTTCTGACATTCATGACACATAACATGATCCGGCTTAGATAAGTTAGGTAGACCTCTAACTCTTTTCCTTTTACTGATCTTAATCATGTTATCAAAATTCACATGGCATAACCTTTTATGCCACAACCATGCATCTTCATCTTTCATTATTAAACAAGAAGACCGATCATTATCAAGATAAAATAGATTATCTCTAGATTGTGTACCAGGTCCAACAAATCTTCCTCCATCATCAAATATTTTCACCTTTTTGCTCTCAAAAGTAACTCGATGGCCTGAATTGTTCAGTTGTGCCACACTTAGCAAATTATAGTTCTATCCTTTTACCTAATAAGTATTTTCACATTTTAATCTATCATTTATCATTAGGGATCCTTTACCTTTTACCATACAGGGTGCATCATTTCCCATTCTTACAGATCCTCCATTGTATTCTTCAAGATAATCATTTTTTTCTTCATCACCAGTCATGTGATGTGTACAACCACTATCTATAATCCATGTATCATTCTTATTAACCTTAGAGATAAGTGTTGTCTCTACATACCTTTCATCTTCTTCAGAATCATTGCCATAAATACAACCTCCACATCATCATCAGTGTCGGTATCAGTGATATCTTCTTCCTCAACAATGTAGCATACCTTCTTGCCTTTGTCATTATTGTCTTGGTTATCTCTGTTGTAGTGTCGGTAGCCTCTATTGAATCTTCTCCCATAGCTTCCTTTAGATCGGTCTTTGGTTCTTTCATCATCTTTCTTATGTGGACATCTAGCAGCACTGTGGCCAACTTCTTTATAGTTAAAGCATGCTAAAGGTAACTCACCTCCATACCTTCCTTTACCTTTAGGAAACCTTCTGGCCATAAGAGCTTCAAGTTCATCAAGCTCATCATCAGTATTGCTATCACTATCATCATTCATATTTCTAGACTTACCAATCTTCAGAGAAGTCATAAAAGCATATTCCACATTGGATGCAACACTATTATCATAATTATTCAGTTCAAATGTTGTAAGCTTTCCAATCAGATTATCAAGAGTAAGTGTGATGTTAGGTGCTAACCTATTTTCATGAATTGCAGATATTCTGATGGCATAGATAGGCAATAAGGTCCTTAGAATTTTGCTTACCACGATGTCTTCATCAATGAATCCATCTAATGCTCTAATAGCGTGAACTACCTCCTTTATTTTATTTGTGTACTGCACAATGTTTTCACCTTCTTTCATCTTCATGTCATCGAATCTTCCTCTTAAGCTTTCGACTCTTTCTCTCTTGACATTCACATCACCACTATAAACTTGAGCTAACTTATCCCACATCTACTTAGCAGTAGTACAGTCCTTGATATCTTCAAATTTAGCATCTGAACAGGCAGCAGCAATCTCCATCATAGTAAGATTATGTTCATGCATGTCCCTTAGTTGATCAAGGGTCAAGGGACCATTGGGTGGTGCAAGGTATCCATTTGTCATCAGATCTAGGGCAGAATTCCTAATCCTAGATATATGCAGCTTCATTCGACTTTGCCATATTGTGAAGTTATCTCTGTTTAGCTTTGGCACTTCCCTCTTAAACATTTTGAGACCTTTGTGCTGAAGTCCTTAAAACTCTATTCCAAGCCACCAACGCTCTAATACCAATTGTTAGAATAAGTAAGAGGGGGGTGAATCAGTTATCCATAGTCCCAAATCAAAATGTATAATCCAAAACAATTTACTTAAACTTCTGCAGCTTGGTAACATAAAATACTATATTGTATGTGCTTTTACCGATTACCAGTCAATAACAAATAAATGATTACCGACCAAATCTAACATGTAATATGTAAAGTATGATAACAAACAATCATCACAATGAACACATAACATAAAAGATTTAACGTGGAAACCCTGTGAAGGGAAAAACCACTTGGGACCGACAACCCAAAAATGTTCACTCGTGAGGTCGGTGAAGACCCAACCCTGTTAAAGGTTACAAACACACTATTAGGTGTGACCTTGTTAGAGGATTTAAGACCAACCATTATCATCCAACCAACATTCACTATGAGGTTGATAGGATAACAATGTTCATTCTATGAATGAAACATAAAAGACTTTCAAGTCCACTCGGTTAAGAGATTTCTCTGTTTACAATGGTTAAAATGTAACAATAGTTGATCTAAATACAATACAAATTCAATTATAGATTATCAGATCTATTTTAAGTTCATTCAAATCCTCTAATCAGTTTATCAGTTCTGTATCACAATAATCAATGACTTACTATCACTCGGTAATAGCTTTCTGATGCTCAATAAACTCTTGTTGATATTTTTTAGATTCTACTTAGGATTATTTCAATCTAGAGGTCTAGCAAAACTAAGCACATGATGCAATAATATAGATTCAGAGCAAGGAGAGATAGTACCCAGATTGAGGTGTTGTATTAGTCTTCAGATTTGTCCTTGTTGATCCTCAAGATCTTGGTTTGATGTATCCTCTAATCTTGCTTTTGTTCTTCATGCATACAAGGTTCATATTCTATGCTTTGAGGTTTGATTCGATCCAAAGATATAACTTGAACCTAATCAATATCACACAGTCAAATGTTATTGACTTCGCAGCCTCTATTATGCTTTATATCAGTGCCCTAAAGTTCGCACTATATAACTTGCTTCTTGTTGATTAATGTCACATTTCTGATGAACTATTTTGCATGAATTCTAATCACATATTTCACTCTTCAATGCACTGATGTTAGGGCAAAGAGGTCTCTGCACATTAGACAAAAATTTGTAGCTTCCTGATGAATAAATTCTTTGCCTTTATATTTTCGTTGCTACCCTAGGTAATTTCATAGTTTCCCTGCTACGTTAGATGATCCTTGGGAGGAAGAACACGTTATGTCTTCGGTATTCTTCTCCAAGAACCAATCTCCTATATGTAGGAGCCACAAGGTTGTGCCAAGAGGGCTGACCTGTTCTAATATAAACCAGGCCGACTTTGGGCCCAAGATAAATAATATATATTAAACAATAAACAATAGATATTAAATATATCTTATATTTAATATCATTATTTATAATATCGATCTATCAAGGCAAGTATATTTGCCGAAAAGGCCACAAACTTAACACTCCCTCTTGGACTTGAGGCAAAGATCAACACAATGATCTCCCTCTATCAAACTTCAAAGACATAGTCAACATGGATTCCATATCCAATAGAATCATAGATCTCATATCTATGATACAAGACATAATGAGAACACAATTGTTCTTCATAAACCTTATATATCTCATGTTCATATGAGAAACATCATATCATATGATGCTTACCATCCAAATGTGGATCTTTCAGATCCATGAGTCCCATGACTCAAGAATATCAACTCTATGATATTCATGGTATCATCAAGTCCATGATGTTACCAGATAATCAATTTTGGATCCTTGATCCATGAGTCTTCAAGACTCAAGGGATATCAACTCCATGATATCTAGAGCATTAGTCTCACGAATATCAAGTCCATGATATTCACCAAGTGCTCGAAGCAATGGTATTTTGACATCAAATCCATGATGTCTCACCTATTACTGGGAGTAATGGACTTTTGACATCAAATCCATGATGTCTCACTGATTACTGGGAGTAGTGGTCTTTTGACATCCAACGATGTCTCACCCATTACTAGGTGTAGTGGTCTTTTGACATCCAATGATGTCTCACCCATTACTAGGTGTAATGGTCTTTTGACATCCAATGATGTCTCACCCATTACTAGGTGTAATGGTCTTTTGACATCCATCGATGTCTCACCCATTACTAGGTGTAATGGTCTTTTGACATCCAACGATGTCTCACCCATTACTAGGTGTAATGGTCCTTTGACATCCAACGATGTCTCACCCATTACTAGGTGTAATGGTCTTTTGACATCCATCGATGTCTCACCCATTACTTCGCAATGGATCCCTGATCCATGCAATTATGGACCCCTGATCCACAAGTCCCTTGGACTCAAAGAATATCAAATGATATTCTTCAATTCATAAGAATAACTTAGCCATAAGCATATCCAAATGAAACCTACAAGTATAAGATTAGCCAATATGATTATAAGTCATTAGCCATAATCAGTAAATGAAAGAGAGTGTGACCCATTCATACAAAAGATGTATGCCCCATACAACCAACATTTGTGCATAAGAATAATCACATGTCTTCATCACCTAAAGATAACCAACATCTAACCAGCAAGATGCAATATAGTTTTCTATATGAATGTTCCTATGCAGATAACAACATTAATGCCAATGTAAGAATGTTCTAGCCAATAATGTATGTACCTATGCATAAGGAACACAATAACTAGCATCCATCTAGCAATCAACTATGATTTCCCATAACAAAGACAATGAGTCAATCAATGTCAACATATTCCAATGCTTATCATAAACCAAGAGATGGAATTTTACTCACATAGTTTCCTAAGCAAGACAAAACATATCATATCCCAGTGTGAGGTATACTCCAAAGTCATAATGTAAGATGCCAAATATGCCAATAACTATGTTGAATGGATAGTTATGTAAGTTGCCTTCATACACTAGAATGCATCCATGACAATCAACTATGCTAATGAGGCATTCTTAACCATTTGATCAAAAATTAATAGGTAATGATGATCATACCAATGAAATTATAAGGGAGGAGATTACCATCCAAACTAGTGAGGCCATGATTGAACTCCCTCTTAAACCATATGTCTACGATTAAGACACCCAGGGAACAGGAGACTTACTCCCTCTAGATGGAGTTATCTTCATCCATACATGCTAAGGTAAATCAAGTATGCTACTTACATGCTAAAGTACATAGTGTGTAGTAGTTCTCTCATAGAACAAGCATAAATCAGTAAGGAAGGCATACTTAAATAGATAATTCTTTATGTTTCCATAGCTGTAACTAAGACAAAATCTTTAATACATACCAGATTATGTTATTTGTCCAACACAAGCCAAATTTGTCAGTATACAAAAGTACTTCCTTCACATTCATAAGCAATCATAACATTTACATCATAAGCTAAGTGTTATGAACCAGCCAATATGTAAATATAGCATATGTAAGTGTTAATCAATGCAAATATTTAATGAATCAACTATATAAAGCTAATGAACTAGCTAATGATTCAATAAGCCATGTAAGAGGGATAGGAAAGTGAGCCCATGATCAAACTCCCTCTTAATCAAGATTCCCTCCAAGCTATTCAACCTTAATGCAAGATTTAGCCCTACTTTCATAACCAATTTAAGCCAAACCCCCAGATGCCTTAGTTTTGAAATAGATAGATTGAAATTCCTAAATTTGAAATGGATCTTTCTTCTACCATAGCTCTGATACCATGTTGATATTTTTCAGATTCTACTTAGGATTATTTCAATCTAGAGGTCTAGCAAAACTAAGCACATGATGCAATAAGATAGATTCAGAGCAAGGAGAGATAGTACCCGGATTGAGGTGTTGTATTAGTCTTCAAATCTGTCCTTGTTGATCCTCAAGATCTTGATCTGATGTATCCTCTAATCTTGCTTTTTTTCTTCATGCATACAAGGTTCATATTCTATGCTTTGAGGTCTGATTCGATCCAAAGATATAACTTGAACCTAATCAATATCACACAGTCAAATGTTATTGACTTTGTAGCCTTTATTATGCTTTATATCAGTGCCCTAAAGTTCGCACTATATAACTTGCTTCCTATTGATTAATGTCACATATCTAATGAACTATTTTGCATGAATTTTGATCACATATTTCGCTCTTCAATGCACTACTGTTAGGGTAGAGAGGTCTCTGCACATTAGCTAGAAATTTGCAGCTTCCTGATGAATAAATTCTTTGCCTTTATATTTTCACTACTGCCCTAGGTAATTTTGTAGTTGCCCTGCTACGTTAGATGATCCTTGGGAGGAAGAACACGTTATGTCTTTGGTATTCTTCTCCAAGAACCAATCTCCTATATGTAGGAGCCACAAGGTTGTGCCAAGAGGGCCGACCTATTCTAATATAAACCAGGCTGACTTTGGGCCCAAGACAAATAATATATATTAAACAATAAACAATAGATATTAAATATATCTTATATTTAATATCATTATTTATAATATTGATCTATTAGGGCAAGTATATTTGTTGATAAGGCCACAAACTTAACACTTTGCAGTTAGGTTATTCTTAACTAGTTTGATCAGGCATACATGAAGCTTGTTCATGTGATAGTTATGTAGTCTCCTTCCGACATTCATTTCATAATGAAACTTTAGTCTCTTAAATAGACAAGTAAACTATTTTCTTTTCCTCTACAAGATTTTGCCGCTTATTCTCCTTTGTCCATTTTACCGTTTAAAACTTCCTCAACAGTTGTGCCAGTAAAACATTTTGATTTCATCCTTTAGATCTTCATTGAATTATGCTAGCTGTTGATCTTCATAACAAACATTATCTCCACCACTGATTTCGATGTACTTTACATCTCAGCAATCCTTAACGGCTAAACTAGTCATTTAGTTCCTTTTCTCCTACTCGGTTAACAAAGAAATGCGTCGGTGAACACAAGCTTAGTTTATATTATGCTCGGTATACACTACATCTCATCGGTGTATACTGGAATGCTTCATCAACTGACCACACTACTTTGTGTCTTTCAGTTCTTTTCATCATCATAGATGAATGAAACATAATCAAGTCAATAACATAAGGTCATAGACCCATCAGCAAGTTACACAATGTATTCCTTATCCTCATCTATCATATACATCTCCCTCATGTAGATATTTTTGTTCTTCATCTCTTTTACTCCTTTCTACAGATGTTTAGTTATAGTAACTCACAAAATAAGTATTGTCAAACTAGTTGACATCAATGACAACATATTACTGATTTCATCATATGTCATATCTAATCAGCAACTCAGTGATCTCTAATCACAGATTCTTCAATCAGGTTCTAAATCAGTCGTAGTTCATCACATGATCTTTCAATATCTCTTATGTGTCCTCATTTAAGTTATGAGTTGTATTGTTTGAGTAGTTAATCCCATGTTTATTTGATTTATCTTCTTTTCTCTCAAACATGGTATCTCAAGGAGTGCTTCCTTGAATTCATGTTGTCATTCTACTAAGTGATCCACATGCATCTTTTCCATCCTTCCTCATGATGATTCCATTTTTTTAACATGTAAGAATGTTTTGATGCATCTTGGTAGGCATCATATAGATCTAACACATCCTTGTAGAACTCCTTTTGCACCAAGGTCAGGTCATCATGGCTTTCTAATGTGTATTCCATGAAATCACTTATGTCATACCTTGCAACCTTATAGTATTCCACTTGATGTTTCAAGTTCTCAATTTCCTTCGTATGCCCTTACATTTCTAATGTATAGGACTTATTCAGAAGTCAGGGACACAATAACAAACTCAATAAAGTCTCAAAGGTGAATCCTTAAATGGGCTTCTCTCATTGTTCCTATTAGACATCCTAACAAAGGCTCTTATATCCAATCTTGTGCCTAGCTTGAGATGATTCACCTCAAAAGCTTACTATTGTCTTAAGGACTTCTTTGTATCCAAGTAAACCCAATTAAAGACCCTGCAAGGCCACTTGAAAAAATTTATTCACACTTCCTTCATACATGGTAACTAGGCCTACTACCCCTACCTAACTGGCTTTTGGGATTTAATTATTCAACTCCTAACCTTATGCACAAAAAAATACACATTTGAATACCCTTTTTAGAGTTACATGACATATCTAAAAACTCCCATATGTTGTTTTGGGACACCATAGGAAAAATGGGTCTGCAATCAGTGTTGGAGGCACAATTAGCCCTATTTTCTAAAGCAAGTACTTGAAATCCCTTGAAAAATAACACAAGTAGATGATATTAAACACAAAAAAGAATATTCCATAGGTTTTAGGTGCCTAAACCCCTCAAATTTGTCTCAAATTCCAAATTTGCATTCACAATCACACAAACAAGCTTGTCACATAGCAAATGCCAGGCCTAGGGCTTCCATTTTCTCTCTCCCAATTCCACCTCTTGCTCTAAAACAAAATTCATATTCAAAGGGACCCTAAGCACTACCATTCCACTAGGATTTAGATTTTCCTATAGTGGAATGGAGTATTACAAGCATTTTAACGTTCAAACCCTAGTTGTTAGGGTTTCAAACCCACCTTGAGAAAAATGACAATAACTTTTTCAAAATTTAATGAAAATTTTTCAAACCAATTGCATATCAAACTATATCCTCTCCTTTTTCCATTAATATGAGTTGCAAGGTATGAAAGTACAGTACGGGTCTGTACAATTCTCTAAAACACAAGAAAAATAGTTATAAAGTAGGGAAATATAGAAAAAATTATATGAAACTTCTTCATATCTTAACAAAAACTTCTGCCTCAACCACAAGAGGCATTATAAACATCAATTATCCCATACCCAATGGTCCCCAACTAAGCTTTGAATGGGTGACTGTTGGGATTTGAAAACTATACTTTTGCAACTTTTTACAATGTTTTGCCCTATTTAACAAACTAACTCAAAACTTGATGCATATCCCTAATACATGCCAAAATGGACAATATGGGTCCAATTACAACATTTCCACTCATTTTGAACACAATTTGAGTGGTTTGACCATTTTTGACTGAATTAGGACTGTATGGGTATACATGAGTTAAATGGCATCAATTGCCTTACAAAAAGATTTGAGACCTTATGAGACATTGACAAAACACTAAAATGGTGACAATAAAAAACAAAAAGCCTTCATGAGCCATCCAAATGAGTAGGTGATCCTACACCAATTTCTTGTGTCATTTTAACTATGTTTGATTCATTTTCTTATGTTTTGGCAACCCTAGTCATAGTCCTAGCCACTACATCCATATCATCTACATCCACTACCATTTCTTCCATGGCTTCATTAAATCTCAAGGTGTAGTATTAAATGTAACTTCTTAATCAACAACATGTCAGGTCCATGCTTGGAAAAATTATTGGGTACCTTTGTGATCCCATAAATATTTGTACATGGTAACAACTCATATAGGGAGCAACCTTTTAGGTTCTCCAATATTATGATCATGTCTTTAGATAGCTTGGGGAACCTTTTCTTAAATAATAGGTCATGCAAGGGAGAAAAGAATTGGTCATAGATGTGCTCATATTTGGATGCATATTTGTGCTCCCATCAGTCCTAGCAACAAACATGGAAAAAATGACACAAGATGCTCCACGTCCAATTCATCCCCAAAGAATTTATTAGCTGCACAAAAAATATAACACAAGTAAGAGTTTGTAGAGAATTTTGGATTTATGCCCACTAGATGACACTTGACTCTCATTATTTCATTACACAAAGTGAGTGACAAAATAACTACTTAGTTTAAAATTTTCCTTTCTTTGAGAAACATATGTAGCAATGAGAATTGGGATTCTTGAAAATGAGAAGCATCCTTCTCCCCATACAACTTTTTAACTAGGGCCACTATTTTTTTTACTAAACCCATGAGGCTGATGGAAGGGTACCATTTAGTGTTCCTATAACTTAATGTTTATCTAGTTTGTTTGAAAAAATAAGCTCCATTTGATATCGGTCTTATGCATTTTTGGTTGGGGGTTGTAGTGATGTAGTAGTGGTACTGGATTATATATGTCTCAAAATAATTATATCATAGCAATTTCTTTTGATTGAGGATTCGAGATGACCAAGGAGTGATAGAAAAAGAAGAGGACAACACTATATTTTTAGTTTCCAAAAGTTTAGAAAAGGTGTAAATGATTAGTGTGTTGGGGATTATTATTTTAGGACAAGAAAACACCAAAAGACAAGGCTTGGACAACCTTCTTCACTTCAGGCTCCATGGGACTCAAGAGGGTATTCCTTATTCTAAGTATGTGCATATGATATATTCATTCTAATGGCCAACTATACACCTTCAAATGTGGATAATTATCATATTTTATGTAGATGGGGCTTTTATTTCATCACTTGAACAAGTAATCCCATTTGCTTTAACAAACATTGATAACACATGTAAATTATATATCTCCTTCTCAGAATCATGGAGGAGTGTTATATGGATACTTTTAAATGTATCCTCCACATTTTTCTAAGGACCGTACAAGAACACAAATAAATTAAACAAAAAAGAAAATAACAAAAAGGAACAATAGATTTGATTAATTTGATTTTAAATATGAAAACCCTCTAGGGCTCTCAATAGTTTAGTGCACAATCTTGGGCTATAGAGTGAAAGTAAAGACATGATAGAGATTCTATGAACATGTGAAACTTAACCAATGGGTTTTTAATATATTAATGCTTAACATTAAAACAATCCCACTCATGTTATCATAAATTTCTACTTCAACAATCTATTTCATATACTAAAAATCATTATTATCTGCACAAAGAAATTTAACTCTCTCCTTGAGACAAACCCATGAACCAATAACACCCACAAGAATTTTGCAGAGACAAAGTCAACCATATTTAATAAATTGAATTCATATGATTTAAAATATAGAAAGTTGGAGACAACTTTATGACGCTAGCATTTATAATTGCACGAACTGGTTAACACTGCTCATGAGATTAAACTGTCTTAGAATTAAATTCATGTTCAGTAACTGAAACTAAACACTATCCTAGTTACAAGCTAAAGATAATTTTCAAAACTAGAAACCCCTTTTTTATGGCCATGGAATTCCTTTTATATTTAAGGAATGCAACAAGCTTCAAGCTAACAAAGATTTGATTCCACCACCATTAATCTATTATAGACAATAATATCCTAACAAAGTTCGTTACCACCAGTCTTGTCTTGAATTAAAACTGCTTAGCTGATATATAAGAAAGCTATGGTGACAAGGCCAATGCTTTCAACAAACCAACCAGGCAAGCGAGTCGTGCCAATATTGACCATGGGTAGTTATTGAAGCTAAAATTGCACAAATGCAAGATTCTTACTAGCTTCCCCATAAAAGGATAACTTTGAGACTTCTTCACAAGGAGAAATAGGGGACTCCAATGCCTTAGCTTCAATACCTACACCATATCCCAATCCATATCACCTTGATTCAATATAATCAGAGCAATGGCCTCAAGGATTGTAATAATTTGCAAACTACAAAAAAAATTTGTAGCTTCACTAAAGCATTATAATATCCCTGTAGGTACAATATTAGCATCATACTTCATTTTTTTATCTTTGTATGTTTCCTATAATTGAATTATGTTAAACCATTCCATCCTTTACAAGAAAAACACATATATTCTCTATGAACTACGTCCTCAACCTCCTCAATTAAAGGAAAACTAGCCCATTGAAAATATTTGAACTGAGAAGCACCATTTATAGCCTTACCATCTCAAAAATACAATTTACATTCCTCAAAATGTTGAATGGTGACAGTCATTTACTGAACTTGCAGAACTTTCCGCATATACTTATGTCAACAAGACAGTCTACATAAAATGGATTAGGAAAGATCTCACTCTTTTGGTGTCAAGTACTTAATTAGGTAGCATTGAGATATCTACCATTGGTTTTCTTCTTAATAATAAAAAATCCACTAGGATACTCAAAAGTTTTGATTACATAAAAGCAAGTTTTTCCTGGACCTGAAACCTTTTACATCAGAGTTACATGATAAGCATTAAATTTCCAACAGTACTTGTGCAACAGCACCAAAAAAAAAACACAACCAAGTCTTTAAAACAGAGAAAAAAATAGGGAAAAAAACAAAGGACAACAAAAAGACAGCAGGACAGCAACTTGCAGGCTAAATACATTTCATAAGGTCTGTCGCCTGGTCAACCAGCATCTGCATATTAGCTGAGGACACTTTGAGTTCTTCAATGTCATTGTTCTTATTATCCTCCAGCTTCCTGAACCTAGATCTAGTTCTCCTACTGGGCCCATGATCCTCTTTGACCTCGGTGATCACTTGCTCCACTTTTCCTTGGTCTAGTTTATCCACCAAAATCTTAACATGCTCTACCGAAGCCTTTAGAATAGCAAAGCTCTACTCCGTAATGTTTTCAACCATTTTCTCTAGCTTGTCCACTATGTTTTCCATAATCTAAATTCTTTTTTCCATCCCCTCTCCTTTATCATTTTTCTCTTCCATAGCAGTAATTTTGTCATTAAATACAGTGAGCCCCTCAGCCCTACCGATTGTCTCCATGAGCTCATCAATACTTTGGCCCATGGTTTTCTCCCCTAAATTTATCTTTTTAAGGATCCCAGTCTCTTTTTGAAGCTGATGAATATGGGACTTCATAGTTGTGATGTCACTTTTCATATTACTAAGGTTAATCAAGAAAGCAACGCAACCCAGATTCTCAAAATCCTTGTTCACTCCCTCCGTTTTGCGCCTTGGAACTCTCCACCTTATCCTTCCTAGTGTTAGTTGTGTCCTTCTCTTGCCCATCCTTCTCAATATTTATCACATCTTGAGCCACATCTTGTAGAATATTCTCCTCGACTAGAACATTTTGGTCCACCCCCATACTCTCCTCCACAACAGGGTCATTCTCCACCCGCTCTTCCTATTTATCTTGGCTATTCTTCTGAGATGAAGAGCCCTCATCAGAGGAGATGAAAACCCTCTTAGAAATTTTATTATTCATTTTCTTTGCTCTGGTACACTTCCCAATGGGATCCATTTTGTTTTTGCCCTTCTTCTTGATACTATCTTCCCTACTCTCCTCTTCCTCCATGTCCATATCCGTGACCGAGTCCTCCATCTTAATTTTCTTCTTATTTCTTTTGGGAACTGACTCCTGATACTCCTTAGAGTCCCCATCTTCATCCTTAGTTTCCTCCATGAAGGGTTACTCCGACTCCTGATACTCCTCAAAGTCCCCATCTTCATCCTTAGTTTCCTCCATGAAGGGTTCCTCTGACTCCTTACCATTTGTGTCATAGTCTTCTAGGGTCTTCCTATTCAGCCAAGGCCTCTCCACCTTCTTCGATTTCAACACCTCATAAATGAGGACCATTAACCCATCGTGAAAAACATGGTCACCATTTAGATCCCTCCGTCAACTGAGTATAGAGGTATTTAAAGAACTCAACAAATAAAAGGGGAAATTAATTTTTACCCCATGTCTAAAATGGTTTAGTAAAATCAAATGGTGATTGTAAATTTTGGTATAATGACCATCAAGATTAATGTAGCTAATAATCAAAAAGAGAACCAATCTCCACGGCCTAGAAATACTTTTAGGATTAAAGTAGGAGTTATCCACCTTTACCATATGCTTCCTCTCCTGCTCCGTTGGCGCAAAAGCCTCCAAAGCTTTATCTGAGATCTTCCTATCCCTGTAGAAGTTAATACCTTCACTCTTAAGACCCGTCGCCTCTCCAATTATCTCCTCTGTCACCTCCATGCTCTGCATTCCCACCATGACTTTCCCCTTGTTCCAAGTTTTAATGAAGTTCTTGGTCACAACAAATTTCCCTGCATGTAGCTTCTCCAAATAAACTACCAAGCCCCCATCTTTGATAATCTTCCACACCCGCATACTCAAAAGTTTATGACAGTGAAACAAATGATTTTTGCTCACATTGATTACTCGAGCTCTATAAATATCAGGTCAAATATCACACCAACCATCTAATCATCACTTTCCCTCTTTTGTCATCACCAAATACTTCACATCAACAATGATAATATTCGTGGACATTAAAATTATTTATTTATCTATCTATATATCTATCTATCTATTAACCATGATAATGCAGGCATGTACATGTCACTTTTTGTGTATTCATTACTTTAGATGCATTTATTAAATAACTATAATATTGATATATCGCATAGCATATCTTTTTCTAATACCCTAACATGACATCGTCTGTGGGGCAACCAGAATGCACCATGGTATAGTGTAAATAAATTAGACTTTTAAAAAACATTATATGTGGGTGCATTCTAGTTGCCCCAATATAGCCAAGGGTGCGTAGAAACATGCTTCCATATAGGTTGGGGGAGTGTGTTCCCACATGTCATATACATGTCATTATGCATACCTATGTTCTATGTGCAAACATGTCAAATTTGTAAAATAAAAAATCCATCTTTAATGCCTTCCTTATTGTTTAATAAGTTATCATAAATGCCATTAAAAGGGGGGTTAAATAGAAGGTTATACAAAATTTATGTTAGGACTATGAGAAGGATATACAAAATTGAGAGAGGAATTATGTGAATTTTATGCTAAAGAATTGTAGAGAAGAGGTATTTTGAAGGGTGTGACTAGAAACATGGGGGGTCAAGTGGTTAGAAGTGAAATATCAGTTCATCAAGTAATCCTCTAGGACACACTCTGTGAGCCAAAATTAAGGAATTGCGGCTGGTTAGACTACTTTTTGAAGTTGAATGGGTTCAATAATAAAATTGCTATGGAATTTTCTCAAACATTTAACAATGGTGAGGAAATGATGAAGGGTTTGAAGGTTATTTCCATGGAGGAGAGGATTGTGGAAGTTTCAAGGTTGCCTATTGTAGGAGAATTCAACCCTAAAAATAAAGATGCTAGAACAACTAGAGAAGAATCTACCAGAGCTGGGGATCCTCCACTTGAAGTAGATAAATAGGGAACAAGGAGGTTTTATTTACCAAGAACATGGAAACATGTTGCTATTTATATCATCGGATACATTACCTGTGAGGTTTGATATTCATGTCTACACTCTGTACATTATACTTTGTGCCACAAATTTTAGAATGTAGAACTCCACCAACGATATATGCACTGCATCTCAAGGAGCTTAGTCTTTATTTTCAATTGTCAAGAGTAGTCTTTGTTTTAAACTCTTATATAGAGACTCCACAAGACTTATTCCAAGCTTACCAATCTTCCCCAATAGAAACCAAAAACTTACTCTATGTATTATACTTGCAAAAATATGTTATTCCTAATGATCATGAGCGGAACCCATTATTGTACATCGAAGATATTCATTTAAGGGTAGTAATGTCTTGGATTTAAAATGAAAATAGTTGGGGGGGAAAATTTGTAGCACATAAAGATAGGGAGATCCATACCCCTTTTCCTTTAAGGGCAGAATCAAATGAACCTGTAGACATTTTCTATACTTGGAACAAATCTACAAAGTTGAATACAAACAACAGATCCTAGTTATGAGAGAAGAAGCCTTTTAAGAATTTAAATAGGTGGTTGCAACATCATGAAGGATAGTGTTGAAATATCTGACATAATGATGAAATGGGTTACAGAATGAGCCAAAGCACACCAAATCCTATTCCTTGCATAATTTTTTTCAACCATTATTAGGAGGGCACCAAAGTATGTTCAATTAGGGAGAAAAAAGAAATAATATTAGCTCCCTTTAGTATTTTAGCCACAAATCCTTCTATGGCCTATTCCAAACTACAAATAATATCATTCATATAGTTACAAGAAGATAATTCTGGGTGGGACAGATTGGCTTCAGAAAATGGATTTTATTGGAACCCAAGAGCTAAAACTAAGGGATAGGCAATAGTCAATGACTTCAAGATGTAAGCAAGATAGGGGAATCAAATTGCACCTGTTGGAGGACCATAATCCATTAGGTTGGGGGGAGTAGTGAAGCCCAAATAATGGCTCATTTTTTACAGGATTTCTTATATATCTATTGTCATTATTATGAGGTTTAGCACCTAGTTACTGATACTTTTCATAGTGATTTCTTAAACTTATTTATCTATGGGCATGAACCTATCCATATATCTTTTTGTTGATATCAAGTTTATATGTGATCTATATATATTACTCTTGCATGTGATTAAATGAGTATTATTCTAAAGTAGTTATAGATATATAATTGCCTTGTGCACGCTAAAGTTATCATATTACTATCATGTTGTAACAACACTTTGATGAATAGAATGATACTTTAATTTTCTACATCTGAGTTAAGATTTGGGAAGACTCATCTAAGGGGACCCACTTGGTGATAATTTCACCCATTTGGTTAAATATTTACTTTTTAGTTTAGTAATTGGTTTTAGCATCTAACTATTCATGTAGCCATTGGAACTATGTTTTGTGACTGTTTCTGCAGCCATTGGAACTCTATTATATGAATAGAATGATGCTTTGATTTTTGTGTCTAAGTTAAGGTTTTTGAAGACCCATCGAAGAAGGTTCACTTAGTGAGGATTTCATTCATTTGGTTTAGTTACTTTTATGTTCAGTAACTAGTTTTAGTTTTAATAGTTGACTGTTCCTACAGCTATTGGAACTATGTTATGTGACTTTTTCTGTAGCCATTAGAATTATGTTCTGTAAATATTCCTGCAGCCATTAGAACTCTATTATAAGAATTTTTCTATAGCCATTGAAACTTTGTTCTTTCATTGTTTCTACAGCCATTGGAACTCTATTATGTCATTGTTCCTACAACCATTGGAACCATTGGATTTTTTACTTCCAAGGCAAGAAAAACCAACTTGACAAGGCTTAAATATCCTTCTTCACTTTGATCTTGATGATCTCACAAGTGTTTTCCTTTGGTATCATTATGCATATTGAATAAACCTTAAATACTGTTAGTCAACAGATTTGTCTTTGTTGAAATACCTTCACAACTGCTCTTAGATGCCCAGATTCAGAAGACAAACTGAACTAACAGTTGGAAAGGCTATCATGAGATTGATAGCTTTCCTCTAAATTGTGGGGTACAACTCCCCTTCAATGATATTCAATAAATTAAATAACTAGTTATGTCTTTTACTAGAAGACACAAAAGCTTTCTAACATTCACCCATCAATATGGGATGAATGCGATTATAATATTTACAAGTTGGTGATGAGAGAAAAACTAGCAAATAGCCACAGGACTATCTACCAAGTCTTTCACATTATAGAGAAAATTGAGAGAATTACATGGCTTGTTCTGCAAATTACAAATTTCTCAACCAACTAATTACAAACATGCACATTCTTGACATAATACTACAAGACTGTATCCCAGAATTAGAAAGAAACAACCATATGATTGATTTCAATCAGAAAAACAAATGTTTAGACCTCAAGATTTGACATGCAAATATTCTTATTTATTTCAAAAAAACATAACAAAATAACTATAAAATCATTTTTTTCCTGCCAATACAATCAAGTTGCAAAAAAATAAACTAATTCCCCACTCTCTCTATTACAATAAACATGCATAAAATATTCTCCTTTTTCCCTTGCAGCCACATGACTCCTCCCAGAAAAAAAAAGAACCCCAACTCCATCACCGTTTCCCCCATTTAAAGAACAATCTGGAGAAGCTCTTTACTTTCCCATAACTTTCAGTTTTAAATAACTAATTCCTAAAAACTAAATACTTTCTAAAATTTTAATAAAACTTTAATAGATCCCATTTCAATATTCGGTTATGAAAACCAAACATTAATTTGATATCTCCAACATTATTAAATGATATTTAATTAAACATCTATGCTGGCATGCATATGTGTTTGACATGTGGCATGACCTTGATAACTCCTTCATTTTGTTCTTTGAAGAAATTCTTCTACAAATTAGATACTTGCTGGATTTCCATGTAGAACCATACACTAACCTTCATAACTTTTGGAACATGAAATATTGACTCGATCTCTCCTGTGAGAATTTAGAAAACTTGATTTTGGAAAACATATCCAAAATTTAGGAAGATCCAACAGTTGAGCTGAGAGTTATTGGCCCTGTACCGAAACTAATTTTTTTGTAATCAGAAAAATCTAGAAACATGTCTATTTTTACAGACTTGTATTCATTTATTTGTATCTTTCAAACCTGATACAATTTTCAAAATCCCTCTAGTGAGGATTTAGAACTTAGATTTCTCAAAACATATCTAAAAATGAGGAAAATCCAATGGTGGAGCACAAAGTTATAGCCCCTGCACTGAGACCCATTTTTCTGTCAGGAAATTCATGATTTCAGACTGCTGAACCTTGTGAATTGTAAAATATTTCACACCGGGCCTCCAACTTGAACTTGAACTTAGGAAGGTTCAAGGTTCAAGTTCAACTTTCACATATTACTGACTGAAAGACCAACAACATAAAGACTTCAACCTTCTTGCGACCTCCAATAAAACTTGAACTTGAACTTGAGGAAGGTTCAAGTTCAAGTTCAACTAAGACTTTTACTTGGACAAAATAATTGGCCGCGAGAGAAAATAATAATACAAGTGTAACAAACACATAACATCATAAAGATATACAAAGTAGATAATTCTCAGACTTAAGGTTATGGACATCCTTATGGTATGATTTCAATGAACAATCCCATCCATAGCCTACAACTTCCTTTGAGAATGAAAATAATTTATCACAACATTGGTATACATGAAGTAGTGTTAGAAATCATTTAGGTCAAAGGTTCTTTCACATTATCTGGAATTGATATTGACTTTCTATCAAGTCCCCTAGGCATAAACCTTGGTATAATTATTCTTCTTAGAACCCATTTGTGGGCCTCATAAATACTATTTTCCCTATCAAAGTGAATCTTAGTGCAAGAATCACCTGTGATACCAAAGGCTTCAGTTAAATGTATTCTATCAATCGTAACTAGGGCCTTTTGGTTTTCTCTTCTAATAACCTTAGTGGACAAGTAGTATTTATGGGCTAATTTTGTAAGAATTGTATATCAACAAAAACATTGGGTACTATCAACTTGGCCAAATTCAAGTCCCAAGTGTTTGACATGGGAGGTCCTTTAACTCTATTATTGAAGAAATAATAAAATAGATCCCACACTGGAGGAGTACTAAGATTCTTACACATAGGACACTCATCCTTCCACTCGTGTTCATTAGAGGATAGAGAATTTGTTGTCCCTTGTAGTAAATTCATAAAATCTTTCCAATAAGTCCTATTTTGTGCCCTTTTCGTGGATCTATATCCAGACCTAGGCATGCCCTCTTGACTTATTTTTTCAAGCCAGTAGCCTTTACCCCTTGTTTAATTTGTAGCATTGTGAGTGATATCTTTTGTAACCATTAAAGGCCAACCCACAAGTCCAAAAACACTACCAGTTTATGATCCAAATTGTTGCAAGAGTGTGATGAACATTTCATCAAACCGTAACTACTAACCTGTAACCTTGCAATACTTACTGTTATTATTACCTAACTCTTGTGAGGTTGCAATAAAGATTGTTAGCAATTTTTCTTGCAACCTTCAATCCTAAGAAATATAAACCATAGTTTTAGCACTATCCATAAATTTAAGACAAGAAAATGTAACTAGACAAGGCATAAAGAGCCTTCTTCACTTTGAGCTACAAAGGACTCAAGAGGGTATTCCTGCTTTTAAGTCCACACTCATGATAAATCTATCTTAGCTGCTAAATATAATCTTGTAGATGTGGATAATTCTCAGATTCATATAAATGAGACTTTTATTTAATCACTTGATCAATTAATCCATTCAACATTAAACACCATAAAGAATAAAATTGTATTGATCCTACCATTACTCAACATAAAATTAAAGGGATTTCACTTTTGACTTAATGGGACCAAACTGAAACAACATCTATAAGATTGACTAGTGCCAAAAGAAGGGAAACAAAATTAAATAGAGAGAATTCCTCACTATAACATCTCAAATATGTCTTGAAGATCTTAGAAAAATGTTAAAACCTAGTGAAATCAAGATCACCAATATATGCACATCACATAACCATTATTAATAATCCATTTGAAGACATAAAGTTATCATTGCATTTATGACTCAAGGCAAGACAAGGAGAGGGGCCAAAGGCACACCCTAACTGGGTCCACCTTGCAGAGATCACACGCGAAAGCAACAAACACAAAAGTGAGAGAGAGAATGCAGAACATTTCATATATTTATCTCAATTGATTCATAATTATCAGGCTGTAAGGCCTTCCCAGTTTAGGCCATATATTACAATCAAGTACAGAAGTCCTCCAACATGCAAGGATCTTCAAATAATCTCTAATCTTCTAGCTTCTATCTCCTAACTTCTATCTTCTCACTAAACTTCCCTCTAAACTACAACCAAAGAACTACATTTATACAAGAGGCTACCAAACAAGTCGGGCTTCAAATCCACCATCAATGGAAGAAACAACCAGATCTAGGTCCACACGCTTCCCAATGATAAACATCATCATTAAATTCATGACCAAAATTAATTGTAAGAGTCGGCCTCAATAGAAAACTAAAATAAACAACTTGGTAGGTAAGGATAACCGAGTGTCAGACAAGCATCGTCGAGCGCTAAGAAAATTCACCAAGCGCCAGAGAGATAACCGGCCAACACTGGTGAATAAAGGAAACCAAGCAACACCAAACCAACTTGGTCAAAGCAGGAACTGAGAAACATAGGAAAACACAAACATGTTTTTGGTGGCATAGGATTGCCAAGGACCTGAGATGCTCCTACATCAGACACCTGGGGCTATTTGAAAATGATTCTCTGAATCATGAAATAGGTACGATCTGAGCTGCATCCAACTCATATTGTGAAATCAATGAACTGTCCTCAATCGGTCTATTCTTCCACTTTACTAGATATTCCATATACTATTTTCATCTTGTACTTCTACCAATTCTTTGCTCCAAAATCTACTCAAATCCTTCTATTGGTTTCTTAGGATAATCATTCAATACTGTTATTTCTTCATATGACTCATGATACTCATATAAATTAGAAATGTTGAAAATAGGTGATATATCCATATCATCAGGTAACTCAATCTCATAAGCATTACCATTGTCAAATTTCTTCAAAATCTTACAAGGTCCAAACTTATTCATTTTCAACTTCCCATATGTTCCAACAGGAAATCTGCCTTTCTTCAAATGAACTATTACTTCATCACCAACATCAAAAGTCTTATGTCTTCTTGATCTATCAACTCTGTCTTTGTATTTCTGATTACTTTTCTCCAACTTATATTTCACATTTTCATGCAATGTCTTCATGTACTCAACAAACTTTACTCCTTCAGCACTTCTCTTTCCTTCATTGATAATGTCTCTCAAAACTGATATACCTCTCGGTTGTATGCCATTTATAATCTCAAAAGGTGTTTTTCCAGTACTCCTATTCATTGAATTATTATATGCAAATTCTGCTTGTGCCAACACAAAATCCCAATTACTCAGTGTGTCTCCAACTAAACATCTCAAAAGATTTCCCAAACTTCTGTTTACAACTTATGTCTTTCCATCGATCTATGGGTGAAATGTAGAACTATATTTCAACTCGGTGCCAAACTTTCTCCAAAGGGTCTTCCAAAAGTATCCAACAAATTTATTGTCTCAGTTAGAGATAATACTCCTTGGTAATCCATGCAATTTGACAATTTCCTTAAAGAAAAGATTTCTTATATGTACTGCATCTAATGTCTTTCTACAAGGTATAAAATGTTCCATTTTAGAAAATCTATCCACAACAACAAATATAGAATCATTACCTCTTATTGTCTTCGGTAAGCCAAGAAAAAACTCCATACTGATATCAATCCAAGGTTTCTCAGGAATAGAAATTGGTGTATACAATCCAGTATTCTGACTTACTCCTTTTGCAACTTGACAAACTCCACAACTTTTCACAAATTTCTGAACATCTTTATACAATTGTGGCCAAAAGTATTTCTCCTTAAGCAAATTCAATGTCTTATCAACACCAAAATGTCCAGCCGAACCACTACTATGTTTCTCCTTTATCAAATTAGTTCTCATTGGTCCTCTTGGTATACATAACTAAATACCTTTAAACAACATACCTTCTTGAATGAAATATTCATCCCATTTAGTACTCGGTTGATCTTGAATAGGTGCTCTGCACTTTCTCCACGACTCAAAAAAATTGGGATCAAATTCATAAGAATCTCTCATGTCATCAAAGCCAAGAACTTTAATTTTCATCTCGGTCATCAAAGATCTCCTTCTACTCAATGCATCAGCAACTCGGTTAGTAACTCCACTCTTTTGCTTTATCACAAATGTATAACTCTGAAAATACTCAACCCATTTCACATGTCTTTGATTCAACTTATTCTGACTACCCAAATACTGTAAAGCTTTATGATTGGTATACAACACAAATTCACTTAGTATCAAATAATGTCTTCATTTCTTGAGTGCTTGAACAATATCATAGAATTCTTGATCATACATAGAGTATTTCCTTTTTGCATCATTCAACTTTTTACTAAAGAAAGCAATAGGTTTACCTTCTTGACTCAATACAGCTCATATTGCACTTCCACTTGCATCACATTCCACTTGAAATACTTTATTGAAATCAGGCAATGCCAAAACAAGCAATTCAACAACTTTCTACTTCAAAGTCTCAAAACTTTTATCAGCTCCATGTGTCCATTTGAATTCTCTTTTATCTCCTCTCATAGTCTCAGTCATAGCATTACAAATTGAACTGAAATTCCTAATTAACTTTTGGTAAAAACTTTCCAAACCATGAAATGATCTTACCTCACTATTATTCTTAGGTGTAGGCCAATTAAAAATAGCTTCAACCTTTTTAGGATCCATCTTCAAACCATTAGCTGAAATCACAAATCCCAAATACACAATCTCCTCTTTCATGAATGAACACTTTTTTAGATTCATCAACAACTTTTCTTTTTTCAACCTCTGCAATACTTGTTTAGCATGCAACAAATGTTCTTCTTTGATCTTACTGAATATCAAAATATCATCAAGGTATACAGTCACAAACTTACCCAAGAATTTCTTCAAAACTTCATTCATCAACCTCATAAAAGTACTTGGAGCATTATTTAAACCAAAAGGCATAACCAACCACTTATACAAACCTTCTTTTCCTTGAAAGTAGTCTTCCACTCATTACCTTCTCTGATTTTGATTTGATGATACCCACTTTTCAAATCAATTTTGGTAAAATACTTTGCTCTAGTCAAGTTGTCCATTATGTCATCCATTATCGGTATAGGAAACCTATATTTCACTGTTATCTTGTTGATTGCTCTGGAATCAATACACATTCGCCATTCTCTATTCTTCTTAGGTGTCAATATAGTAGGTACTGCACAAGGACTCAAACTTTCTCTGATCAAACCTTTTGGCAACAATTCTTGAATTTGTCAGTTCAATTCTTGATTCTCAGTAGGTGTCAACCGATGTGGTGCCTTATTTGATAAACTAGCTCCAGGGATTAGATCCATGCAATGATCAATGCTTCTCTTCAGTGGAAAACCATTAGGTACATTATCATAAATAATTTCATTGTACTCGGTGAGTAATTTATCAATCTCCTTAGGGACACTATCCTCTATTTTCTTACTCGGTTTGTTAGGAATCACAGCAAAACATACATCATTCTTCTTCAAATCCTTAACAAACTTTCTTCCTTCCATCAAGCAAACTTTTATAGATGTGCAAACAGTACTAACAAGTTCTTCAATCAAAGGTAACAAGATTTGTCTTCTTCCATTAGCCCAAATAGTATATTTAGCATGTCTATCATATTGCCAAGGTCTACCCAACAAAATATGATAACAATCCATAGGCATGATATCATATAACACCTTATCATAGTACTTTCCAATTTTTAAATTCACATAACATTGTTCACTTACCAAGAGTGTATGCTCATCTTTGATCCATAAAATTTGTTAGCGCTTCGGATGTTCCAACCTTTTCAACTGCAACTTTGTAACCATTTCCTTAGATGCCAAGTTCTTTGAGCTACCACTATCAATGATTACCTTAAATTTCATCAGAAACTCTACATCTAGTCTTGAACAAAATTTTCCTTACCGGATCTTCCTTATTACTTTCACTCCAAAGTGCTCTCCTTACCATCAAGTTATTTTACTTCTCAGGTTCATTCGATGACTCTTCTTGCACCAAATAATTTCTACTCCTACCAACCTTCTTACTTGCATGTGTACACTCAAATGATCTATGTCCTTCTTCTCCACATTTGTAACAAGTTCCTTAGAATCCACCTCTATTATAACCACCTCAGTAGTTACTGCCTCTACCTCTAGATGAACTTTCACCTTTCCACTCGGTCTTGCCTTTATCTAGATTTGTCTTTTATGGTTCAGATCTACCTCTTCCTCTAGGAAATCTACCACCTCTACCTCTTTGTCTTTGCTTATGTTTCTTGTTCAGTTTCTCCTTAGCTTTCAATACAAATTGATAAGCCTCTTCAATGTTCTCTAATTTGACCAAACTAATTTCTTATTGGATGGAAACTCTTAAACCATTTAGGTATCTAGCAATTCTTTCCACATCATCTTCATCATGTCTAGATCTGATATCTAATCTATAGAATTCCTCAATATATTCTTTTATCAAGCTATCTTTCTGCCTCAAACTTTGCATTCACCTATCTAGGTTAATCTGATAATCACAAGGTAAGAACTTTCCTTTTAATTTATTCACCATTTTATTCCATACCTTGATTTTTTCTTTGCCTTTCCTCTTTCTATCCAACTGTAGATGTTCCCACCACAAGGATGCATGAATTTTTAATTTTTTGCTTGCAATTTTCACCTTCTTTTCCTCAGGTACATTTTCATACTCAAAGTACTTTTCCATCTCGGTGATCCAGTCCACTAATTCATCAGAATCCAATTTTCCACTATACTCGGGAGGATTAAAGTGTGGTGTAGACTTTAGATTTGTCAAAGCCTTCAACAATATTTCTTCACCTTGATCCATCGTCGGTACAGGTTCTACATCACCATGTTCTTCCTCAATTTCATCATCACTAACATCTTCAAGATTTCTTCCTCTTCTTTGGGTTGTTTCAATAGCTTCTAATATAGCAGCAAGTTATCTCAACATGTTTTCCAATCTTGGATCCACATCTCACCTCCCATGAACCATCTTGAAACCCTTTGCAATTGTAGGCTAGATCACAATCTGCTACTCCACAAAAATTCAACTAGGGTTTGACAAGAAGGAACCCTCAAACCTAGATTCACAAAACTAGATCCATATCTCACCTCGCTCTGATACCACCTGATGCAAGGGAGGATGGGGAGAGGGGCCAAAGGCACACCCTAACCAATTCCACCTTGCAGAGATCACACACGGAAGCAACAAACACACAAGTGAGAGAGAGAGAATGTAGAACACTTAATATATTTATCTTAATTGATTCATACATGTCAGGCTGTAAGGCCTTCCCGGTTTAGGCCAGATATTACAATTAATTACAAATTTCTTCAAACATGCGAGGATTTGCAAATAACCTCTAATCTTCTAGCTTCCATCTCCTAACTTCTATCTTATAACTTCTATCTTCTAACTAAACTTCCCTCTAAACTACAACCAAAGAACTATATTTATACAAGAGGCTACCAAACAAGTCGGCCTTCAGATCCACCATCAACAAAAAGAATGACTAGATCTAGGTCCACACACTTCCCTATGATAGATACCATCATTAAATCTATGACCAAAATTAATTGCAAGAGTCGGCCTCAACAGGAAACTAAAACAAACAACTCGATTGGCAAGGATAACTGAGTGCCAGACAAGCATCATCGAGCACCAAGGAAATTCACCGAGTGCCAAAGAGATAACCAACCAACATCGGTGAACAAAGGAAATCTAGAAACACTGAACCAACTCAGTCAAAGTAGGAACCGAACAAAATAGGAAAACAAAAACATGTTTTTGGTGACACAGGATTGCCAAGGACTCGAGATGCTCTTGCGTCAATTTATTAAAATAATTACATTTCTCCTAGAACATAAGGAAATAATGAATGGAATACATGAAAACAAATGTGTCTGCAAATTATGAATAATCCTTGATTATTTCAACTTAAAGAAATTCTACACTTCAAATTGGAGATGGTCATATGATAGAACTCAACCATGAAATTATATTTCAAGACACATGAGATATTACACTTCAGAAAATCCTAGCTACTTATTATGAACCTTAACTCTTGACACTTTCAATTTTACAACATTTTGCCCACTTTCACAGAATTCATAAGATTTGGAAAAAAAAAGAGAAGAAAGAAGAATTAACAGAGAGAAGAGAAACAACCGGCTTGCTCAACTCCCACCACATGTCCTTTCTTGAAGATTTTATTTGCTTAGTCATCCTTTATCCAACTAAAATGTGTTGTTCTTCTATGCCTTTCACCACCCACTTACAACTAAAAAATGCCTTCATAACAATCAAAATCTACACTATCATAAACTAAAATATGTCATATCTATTACAACAAACATTCTTGTAAAAATATTGTCATGAGTTTTGTCCTAATGTAAAACTAGTTAGTTGGTCACAAAGAGACACCCAAGGTCAGAGTGTCTCCATAAAAGCTAGGGTGCTAGTTTGGAACCCAACCATTCTTGTGATCCATGCCCCTATTGCACTATGGTGACTTTGGCTAGAGGGAAAGCAAAAATCCAAGATTCTCACTATCTCCCCTCTTAGAAGAGAACCACAAGAATAGTTCACAAGGTGAACTAGGCTTAGATAAGCCCATGACCAGGTCCTAGAACCATTCCCCTAATTTTTGATGACTTATATAGATTTCTTCTTGGAGGGAAATATTTGAATTTGAATTCAATGGTTGAGATTGATTCCCAATGAGTGGTTGAGATTAAGACCTTGAGTGATCCATGTGATTGAAGCTCATTGGATGAATTCAACTTGTTTGTTCTTTTGTGAGTTGAGTGGATAATAGGAAAATTAATTAAATTAAACTAATCAATTTCCTCAGCCATGGGGTTTTTTATTGTAAATTTGATTAATGGCTTAGGAGAATTAATTAATTAATGATCCTTGATGAATTATGATTTATGATTTATGATTGATGAATTATGTAATTAAATTGATCTAATTCAATTACACAATTATGTTTGAGATTAGCTTGATTTTAAGATTTAGGGAAATTAATTGAGATTTAGGACCTCTTGGTTAGATTGGTCCATTTTTAGGTGATTACATTTTTCCCTCTTTGAATCAATGAGAGATCAGTGTGTTGATTCAAAGAACATTTGATGCTTGATGCAACAAATAGTTTGTTATGGATCTTGATGAAACTACCCCTGGTTGATGTTAATTCTGAGAACTGAACTTGATTCGATCGATGCTCGAGCGAGACTAGAATAATCAGTTTGATGTGAAGTGATAAAATTGAACACATGTCTGAGATTTATGATATTGATATGATACTGATACTAATGATGACAACAACAAATAACCAATATGATGTGAAGTAATAAAATTGATTACCATCAGGAGGATTTTGAAAGCATATGATGTTGATAAGAACTAATAACCAGTTTGATTTGATGTAATAAAATTGATTATCATCTAAAAGATTGATCGAGAAAATTAACTTGATACAGGTCCTAATGAAGTCAATTATCTAATGATAAAGACACTATCATTTTGATGTGGTGTGATGAAATTGATATGCCATTTTTTATATGATGGCGTTGAACCACTAATTTTGATAAGCTTGAGAAATTTGATATGGGACCTAATGAGATTACTCATTCCAAAATTGATTGATAACTTGATTGATATGAGACAATCAACTTGATGTGATACCTGATTAAGTTGATGCCCCTAGTATTTATATGAATCTTCCATGAGTGTCATTCTTTTTATATTTTTGTTATTTTTTTCTCATCATGGAGCTTTTGTTAGCAGTAAGTACAAACATTGGTGGCTTTCAAAGCTAATGATGAACCAGAGTACTACTTTCATTAGTTGTTAGTTGCAAGAAAGTAGTTCCTTGTATTCTTGTGTAATGATTATTTTTTCCATAATGACCCATACGTTCATATCCTTGGACTAACTTTTTGATGTTTTATGCTCACACTAACCCTTTGTCATTCATATCCTTGGGCAGATTTTACTAATTTTGCACAATACTAAGAAATAGCTTGATGAAAATAGACAAGGAAAGAGTTCCAACCTCATCTTGGCATACAAATATTTGGAGTCAAGGTATGTGTAGCATACCACAAAATGTGGAGGCTCTTATCATAGACACCCAAAAATATTTATTGTTCAAAGATCATTGGCACGATTCCCATAGATAATAATCAAAGAAAAACATTCATGCCCCTTCCTTATTTCTCTAGTCCATAGACATATTCGAGTCACTCGAAAGACATGATAAGAAAAAAATGATAACATTACCTGTGATAGGTAGTGTTGAGAAAAACCATTGATTGATTGTGTTTGATTTCTTCTATTTTTTATCATTGTTTGTTTGATGAGTGTTGAGAAACACTATTGTTTGAGTGTGTGTGGTGTTGAAAACTGTTAGATTTGACAAACGCAAATCATCCCAAGAACACCTGCATGCAAGACTGTCACAAAGAAGAAGCAAAAAGACAGAAAGCTATGGCGGCCAAAAGGCCAGAGACTGCAAAACCATGTTGCAAGAAAATAATCTTCTATTAACCACAATGAAAATAATATAATCTCCTTATTGAAATGAAAGAAGTGAATCCTTATAAAAGGAAACACGAAACCCTAAAGGCTAAAACCCTAAAGAATTATAAAGCGCCTAAGTGAAACTTAAGCCTAGAGTATGATAAACTAATAATTAAATGATTTAATTATTAGCTAACATAAGACTACTCTAACACCCCCCCTTAAGTGTAACTTAGGGAGAAGCAAAAAAAGCTAAACTACTGCAGAAAGCAGGAAAGATGGGTCCCGGCAACTAGGTCTGATCAGGTACCCAAACATAAAGCAAAAGATGTCCCAGAGAAAGGAACAAGAAGAGAGCAAGAAACTCCTCTGAAGCATGTCTGAAAACTCTGTCAGAAGATACTGCTGGAACCCCCACTGAAGTGCATGACCAGGTAGAGAAGACAAGTGTCTGAAGAGCTGATCAATCGAACCAGGAAGCAATAGAACCAATAGGTGAACCCCCCCATAATGATGAACTGGGAGAGGTGACAGGAACACTGAAATGCAGTACCAGAAACAGCTGCAGAAGAAGAACCAGGAACACCAACAGTGCAACAGAAGCACACACACAGGATAAAGGGCGGTGTCATAGACACAGTCTACATGGGCTAATGTCGTGGAAGGTACGCTCACTTGACAAGAGTGGATGCGCCTATAGTGGCAAATGCATCAGAATCCCCCCATGGCACTTTATAACTGAGTGCGAATACTAAAACTGAACCAGGTGAAAAAGATCCCAGAAATGCAGAAGAGGGCACTTTATCTCAGTGCGTTTACAGAACAAAGATACATCAGAAAGAGCATGCAAGCTCAGAAGTCAGAAAGAAGAGTGCACTAAGAAACCAGAAGAAGAGATCCCCGGACCTGTAGAACCAAGCACACCACCAGAGGGCATAAACTTCATAACTCAGAGGAGTGAAAACCTGGAGTAGAATCTGGAAAAATAACCTCTTCCACTGAATAGCACACTGAACCAGCTTTCCGACGATATCTTGTTTGCCAAAAAAAGAGTCCGGATGAGCCAGATATGACTCCCGGAAGGCAAAAAAAGATATCAGACTTCAACAGAAAAAAACACTGTTGAAACGGTGGAACCAAAACCCCTAACCTCCATCATCGGAAAGAGATCGGAAAGAGCTTTCCGACGATATAAAGAAGTCAGAAAACTGATACCGTATGCACAAGATACGGCCAAAAAACCCAGCTACCCCTAGAAAAAGCTCTAAAGGATAAAAAAAAATATACTTTTTTAAGCCCCGGGGGCTGGAAATGCAAAGCCCCTGGGCGCATGGCGCACACAGGGGGCTAGAACCGGAGCTCCCGGTCACCCGCGTGACCACGGCGGAGCGGAGCGGGGCTGAGAGGCGGCGCTGGTGCCGGCGGTGGGCGGGCCGGCGGAGCGGTGCTGGGGCCGTCGGAGCGGAGCGCGCTGCGGGCAGCGCTGGTGCCGGCGGTGGGCGGGCCGGCGGAGCGGAGGGCGCGGGCGCGGGCGGCGGCATGGGTGGCGGAGGCCGCAGATTGGCAGCGGCTCTGCAGCGGAGCGGGGACCGCAAGTGGGCGCGGCGTGGCCGGTCGGCGGTGCATTGGTGGCCGCTCGGCGGCGCCATTTGAAAAAACAAAGGCTGCGTTATATGTAACGCAAAAAATCATTAAAAAATGATTTTTTTTTAATTTTTTTTTCGATTTTCGAGCCGTACGGTCCTAGGAGGGCAAAAATTTTCTCCCAGAAGTCACAGTGGCCAAAAATTACAAATTTTATATGATTTTTGACTCTCCCGGACCTTCTGAGCGCAATGGCAGCGTCCGTTTTTGCTCAAAATACCCCCCAAAATTATTTTTTTCTTTTTTGCAAGCAAAAAAGAAACAAAAAATAACATCTTGCTTCTGAATCACTTCAACAAAAATATGAACAGCGAGCAGCAAGATGGCTCTGATACCATGTTAGATTTGACAAACGCAAATCATCCCAAGAACACCTGCATGCAAGACTGTCACAAAGAAGAAGCAAAAAGACAGAAAGCTATGGCGGCCAAAAGGCCAGAGACTGCAAAACCATGTTGCAAGAAAATAATCTTCTATTAACCACAATGAAAATAATACAATCTCCTTATTGAAATGAAAGAAGTGAATCCTTATAAAAGGAAACACGAAACCCTAAAGGCTAAAACCCTAAAGAATTATAAAGCGCCTAAGTGAAACTTAAGCCTAGAGTATGATAAACTAATAATTAAATGATTTAATTATTAGCTAACATAAGACTACTCTAACAAAAACATCATTGTGTGTTGGGTGGCATTGAGAAACATCATTGATTAGGGGGGTGTTGAGAAACATTGTTGTTCAGTGGTAGACCACTGATAGTTGATAGGATAACATAGATAACTCCACTTAGGAAGAGGGTTGGTGGCTAGAGGTTGACTCCACATGATGACTAAGAAACTTCCCCTAGCTAGATACGATTGTCCTAAGGATGAGATATGGATTGGCTCCAGGTTATGATGATAGAATACAAAACCGATCGATATGTACAAGGATGCAAAAGTTATTGACAAATATGTACAAGCAATGAGGATAAATGCTGATGCAAACGCTATGTAGATGATATGTACAGGTATGAACCTAATGTTTTTTGTGATTTTTGGATATTAGTTTTTTTGTATTTTAAGATTTATTTTTTTTGGATTTTAAAGATTTTAAATTGTTTTTGGATTTTAAATATTTTAGATTTTTTATTAGATTTTAAGAGAGTACTAGTTCTCAAGCAGGATCATAGTAGTTTTTCCCCAATGTCTAGAAAGGTGTATGGGTATTACAAATGGATGAGAAAGATGATGGATCAGAAGCAAATAGGTCATTGTAAGAATTTGCAAATAGCAAATATTGAATCAAGGATCTAGAGGTTGAAGAAAAGCACAAGAGAGAAAATATGAATGCAATGATGGATTGAATAGATCTAATGAATTCCTCAATGTTTATGTGAAAAGATTACATAATAGGCCTCCTTATATAGGAAAGGTGATATGAGAGAATGATAAGGAGCTGATAAGCTATCACCTATGCTAGGTGTAATCACATGTCCACCAAATGTGGATCATCCTCCAATATGCAATAAATTATGTGCATTGGATTAGGATGATAATGTGATAAGAGCACAAAAGGTGGATTTCACACACAACGAGGTATGTGAAGAAAACTATCACACCAAAAGTGAAATTTCTCCTACACCATGTGCTTAATAGATGTGCACACTCCTAGGTGTCTCAATCACAAACTACTATGCAATGCATTAACCTAAGTAAGATTAAGTAAAGTGTAATTAGGAATAATTAATTACACCAACACCCCCCCTTAAGTGCAACTTAGGGGAATGCACTTAAACTCACAATGCAAGATGGATCTCGGCTACTAGGCCATGTTAGGTACCCATGTACAAAATGAAATACATGAAATGCATAACTCTCATAAAGTGGAGAAAGAGGGAAAACCTCATGGGAAAAACCCTCCCCCAAAAAGAGAGAAGAAAACAAGATGCATGGATGGATGTGTATGGTGAAAATGTGACCACACTTCTATGAATCATTACATGTAAGGAAACTCAAGAATGAGCCTTCACAAATCGATCCATAGTTCTCTATGCATGGAGTTGCAAGATTTTAGATTTTGCTCTCAGTTAGAGCTATGAACTCATGACCTTGCTAGTCAACCACACAATGAAAGATTTCAAATCAAAGACAAGGGCAAAAATGTCAATATCTTCAATGAAACCAATATGAATGCAATGCAATGCAACCTATATGATAATGCAAATTATTCTATGAAAATGCAAGTACAAACTAAGCTATGAAAGGAAAGTACAAAGATTACAACCTTCCTAATTAGGCTATGTGAGATTAATCTATAGCATAAAAGAAACTAAGCTATGAATGCTATGAAAATGCAAGAAATGAAACTATGAAAGCATGTAAATGTGATGCAACAATGGTCTTCAAAGTTTGAATGCAAGAATGTCTTCAAAGAGCTCCAAATGACCTAGAAAACTTGCAGCATAACATTAGCATAAAACATGAATGGATGCCAAATGAAGAGGAGAGCTCTTCTTTTATAGGGATTGAGATGAAAATGGACCATTGAGATTAAGAGGCAAAAGACTTAATCAACAGTGGAGAAAAAAAGAAGTTTGATCCTTGTGCACAAATATCCTCCAATAGGAAAATAAGAGTTGACTTTTGTGTCCATATGAGACAAAAAATACTTTTTCTTTTTTTATAAAATAAGAATGATGCTTTATTTGTGCAACTTAGGATAAGAGGAAAAGTGGGGATTTTTTATTTAAATAAAAAGGGAGGAAATATTCCTTTTAAATAAATAAAAACTTAGGATAAAATGGTTAGCCCAAGGCAAATAATCAAAAATGATAAAATAGGATTTGATCAAGGAAATTGATATAATTGGTGTTAGGAATAAGGTGTCTCAACCTTGGATAATTCTTATTCTTATTATTTGTTTTGTAAATGTATTTTTTGCAAATAATGTAATTAAGTGTGAGTGTACATGTCTAGTTGGCATGTTAATGTGTCACTCCATTTGATGTGTCAGCATCTTGTGCGTAAGGAGATCATGATTGAAATGGTCATGACGGATTCCTATGACACGTAAGAACTATTTAAAGAATGTGCTATGATAGGTGTAAGAGCATCTTATGACTTGGGCCTATTTGGGCACCCAAGAAGAAGTGGTTGGTGTGTGTAAGAGAATATGCCAAAAATAGGTTGGTATGACAGATTCTCTTACACTTCTCTTGTGACTGTTATTTTTGGCAGATTCTATGACAAGCTGTCATAGTCTATTCTAGGGATGGACGCCTATTCTTGGGATTGCATGTAACAAATATGTACATGTGGCTTTGTGCATGGGTCTTGGTGGTTGTGCCTATTTTTGGGTCCAAAGGAGTCTATATATATGATGCTACTCCTATGGGAGGGATATACAGAAATTTAAGTCTTGTTGGCTTTGTCTCTCATTTCCTGAAAGAACTTGCATTGCAAGTGTATTGTAATCTTTGTGTTGAAGATAATACATTGTGCAAGTTTTGGAGTGCTGGAGTTTTTTATCGAAAGGTTTTCCCCATGGTATATCATTGTGTCATTCTCTATTTTTCTGTATGCATTGTATGTGGTTGCAATATCTTTGTTAAAGTAGTTAACGAATCTGAAATTGTAAGGATTTATAAGAATTTGCACAATACTCTCCTTTAGAGATTAGCGTAGGAAGTTGTTTCCGCACCTGAGTTTCCTTACAAGTGGTATCAGAGCTTGATCAACTTTTGATCCTAGTTGTTGGGTAGGGTTTTTTGAGCTAATCTCAAGTTTGAGTGGGAGTTTTTTGTAGAGCATTCTGAATCTTATTTGCAGATTGAGATGGCAAGGTCATCATATGGAAGAATGGAGGTGGAGAAATTTAATGGCACAAATTTTGAGTTGTGGAAACTCAAGATAGAAGACATGTTGGAAGATCGTGACCTATGGAAAGTGACTTCAAGTGCTACTAGACCAGCAACTATAGCTCAAGCAGATTGGGATATCAAAGACTGTAAAGCTAAGGGTCTCATAAGACTCTATTTAACCGATGCAATCCTTCTAAATGTTCTAGATGAGAAAACTGCAAATAGTTTGTGGGAAAGACTTGCGGCCATGTATCAAGCCAAATCTCTGATGAACAAGTTGTTCCTGAGGAAGAAGTTGTACTCTCTATGAATGGAGGAAGGTGGATCCTTAACAGATCATTTAATGCATTTAATCTGTTGGCTGCATAGTTGACATCAGTTGGTGTCAAGTTAGAGGAGGAGGATCATTGCTACACACTTTTGTGTTCTTTATCGGATTCATGGGACTATCTTGTGATGGCTCTTGGAAGCACTTTAGTCACTTTCAAAATGGATGATGTGGTGTCTTCACTGCTATCAGAGGAGATGCGGAGAAAGGCTTCCGTTTCAGAAAAAGAAGCCCTTGTTGTTCGTGGGAGATTCACTGAAAGAGGGAAGAAAAATGACAATAAGTCTGACAATAAGGGTAGATCCAAATCCCGTGGGAAGTCAAAGACTTCCAATAAGTCCAAGGCAAAATGTTGGAACTGTGATAAATCTGGGCATTTCCGTAAAGACTGCAAAGAGCTAAAGAAGAAGAAGAAAGGTTCAGATTCAGCTTCAGAAAGATCTCAAGAAGATGGTGATGCATTCATTGCATCTTTGGTAGCCCATGCATCTGATGATGTGTGGTTGGTTGACTCAGGTGCATCTTTTCACATGACCTCTCATCAAAACTGGTTCTCAAAATATGAAGAGTTCAATGGTGGAAAGGTGTATTTGGGTGATGATTCTCACCTAAAGATAGTTGGACGTGGAAGGGTCACTATCAAATTTCCTGATGGACGAGTAAAGGGAATCAACGGAGTTATGCATATTCTGAGTTTGGCACAAAACCTGTTATCTGTAAGTATGCTGAATGATGTAGGTGTGCAAGTTGTTTTTTCGAAAGAAGGATGCAAGATGATGAGAGGATCGATAGTGCTTGCAAGGGGTACTAGGAGAGGTACCTTATTTCAGCTAGATGCATGTATTCCTCTATGTAATAGTTCTTCATCCTCACCATCTGAACAAGTAGTGAAGAAGTCTATGGCTATTGGTTCCGATGGTAGTGCAAACACTTTGGAAGGTAAGCTTCCTGCAGAAAAGACAATGTTGTGGCATATGAGATTTGGCCACATTGATGAAAAGGGTCTCAGAACCCTGAAAAATAAAAATCTCGTTGAGGGGTTAAATGATTGCAATCTCGAGTTCAACTTCTGCGAACACTATGTCTATGGTAAACAAAATCGTGTTCAGTTTTACTCTAGTTCTCACAAATCTTCTGATGTTTTGGATCTTATTCATTCTGATGTATTTGGTCCTATAAAAGTTCCTTCAATCTCCAAGTTTGTATTTTTTGTATCTTTCATAGATGATTACAGTAGAAGGACGTGGATTTATTTCCTTAAAAGTAAGACACAAGTCTTTAGTCGGTTCAAGGAATTTAAAGCTCTTGTAGAGAATCAGACTAGTAAGAAGATTAAGTGTGTGAGAACTGACAATGGTGGTGAGTTTTGCTCAGCAGAGTTTGAACAGTTCTGTAAAGAACAAGGTATCGAGAGGCATAAGACAACTCCTTATACCCCACAGCAAAATGGAGTTGCCGAGAGAATGAACAGGACACTGATGGAGAAGGCTAGGAATATGCTTAGTGGAGTTGGTTTAGAACAAAGGTTTTGGGCCGAACCTGTGGCCACTGCTTGCTATCTGGTTAACAGATCTCCTACATCAGCCCTTGTTGGTAAGACACCCATGGAGGTGTGGTCTGGTAAGAAGCCTTCAATTAGACATCTTCATTTTTTTGGTTGTGAAGCTTATGCACATGTTCCAAAGGAGAAAAGATCTAAGTTGGAAAACAAAGCTGTTAAATGTATTTTCATCGGATACAATGCTGGTGTGAAAGGATACAAGCTTTGGGATCCTGTGACTAGTAAGGTGTTGTATAGTAGAAATGTTATTTTCAGAGAGCTAACATCTTCTCCTTGTAATACCCCAAAATTGGCACCTATTTAATTTCATCAATTTTGGTGCATTATCTCGATTTTACATCACCAAAGTCCTAGTTCCCTAGGCAATTTTCTCTCTCCTACCTGACTTAATTTGACTTGATGTCAATTGCAAAGACCATAAATTGCAATAATCAAACGCTAAATTAATTCCTAAAGTCTTAGACTTAATTGGCTAAATTACCTCTATGATAAATTAATTTAATTGTAAAGTCCTAAGTGCTTTCTAATTAAATTAAATCTACCCCCTTTAGCTAATTATACATCAAAAAGGAATTAATAAATATTTAGTTAATTGAATGGACACCTCTTTATTTGAATTTAATAATTCAAATTACTTGAAAGGTCACCTCCCCACATGTGGAAAATTTCATTCTTTTAATTAAATAATTCATTGTCTTTTTGTCTCAATTAAGAATGAAGAGTCCACCATTTCGAATCAAGAAACTCTTCATTCCTCTTCTGGCTTGGTCTATTTAATGAACCTCTTTTTCTCATTCAAGGGAGGGCAATTTTTGAGAGCATCCTTACTATAGCATTTTTTAGTCTCATATTTCATTGTTTTCAAAGCTCTTTTATTGCATTATCTAGTTTAATTTCTCATATTAGTGTAATTTCATTTCACATTTAGATTAAATTTGCTTACTTGTTCTTAGTCTAATATCATCTTTATTTCAAAATCAAATAAAAATCTGCATTTCATATTTCTTTCAAAGTTTTCTAGATTAATTGCATTCATTCTTAGCTTAGTTTCATTTTGCTCATATTTTCTTTCAAATCCTCCATTGTTGAATTGGTCTCCCGGCTGTTGGCTCTCATTCTGAGAGTATTCAAACACCCCATTCACATAGGAGGCAACAGGTCGCCTCACCATGGAATTTGGATTGAGTTCTCCATACTCTCTCCCAAATTATATCAAGTGAATAATGACCATGTTGTGTTGTGCCTAATTTAGAGGTCACATTCAGTCACATACATTTTGGCATCCACCGTGGGGTAGAAAAGATCAATTTCTGACCTCATTCTTGATTGGTTTTTCAGTTTTAGTGTTGGTTTCATGCCTTGTACGGACATGTATAGCTTGAAAACTTTGTAATATAGTAATGGATGGATATAATGATGAATCTTTTTTCTCATGCTTTTGTTTTGGTTCATTTTTATAAAGAAATGAATAAGTTATGATCATTTTGGTGAAAGTGGGTATTTGCAGATTTGAGATTCTCTGAATACAGTCAAATTGAAACATCTGGTATGGAAAAATTGTGAAGAATCAGGATCTCTAATAATATTCATTGGAAAGATACATGAATTAAATTTCATTTCCTTTTGGTTTGAGTCATTTTTATGTAGATTTGTGAAAGTTATGGGCATTTGAGTGAAAACTAGTTTTTAACAATCTGCATTGGAGTTGCAGGCAATGATTTGCTCTTAGAAAATGATTTATGAAAAGAAAAAATAAATGGCTTACATATTTGGAAAATAGATTAATTAATAGTTACTTTGAATTTTGTTTGGTTTCATTTGGATTCTTTTTGAGGAAGATATGTGATTCCCTAGGCAGGGTTTGGTGTTTTAAATCTGATTTATGACAAAAAAAATTTAGTCTAAAAATGTTATTGGTTGAGGAACCAAATGGAATCATAAGACCTTGTAATTTTGGGAAATGGTAGTTCTTGATGTTAGCTAAAAACTTCATTTTTTTCAGAAATTTTAATATTGTGATTTTATGGGTCAAATAAATCAATCTTTAAAGACTGTCTTGAAGACAACAATGTTACATATCTTACGGTTTGTTATTGATTTGTTTTGATTCTGTACTTTCGGATGTGTGCTAAATGCTAGATTGTAGATTTTTTGACCTAAGGTGAGTTCTTAAAATCTATATAACACTTGGTTTGGGCATAAAATTAACCTCTCATGTGTTTGGCTTGAGTGTTTACATGCTTTCATAGAACACATTTTAATTGATGCTCTTAATGGGAAATGAATGAACATAGATTTTCTTTCATACAAGTTTATGTAAGTGAATGCTTGTGTTTAAACCATAAGTAATTCTTGGTTCCAATATCAAATATCTCATTGAGTAATTGAGGGCATGGATTCAATCCTTGTTTACATGAAGAGTTAAATGCACCACTTTGTGGACTCACTTCATGTTTACTTGGAAAGTTAAATATTTCATGATTCAAACCCTCTTGCACTTATGAGTAGTATTGATTAGCAGTCTTAGATTACTTGTGATTGATCTAGATTGCTATCTTGGGTTATTGGACTTGCTAATCTGTCAGCCCCTCATTTCTGCCCTATGGTTGCAATCTCAACGCCACATTAAAGGGGAGGGGTCTATAGGAAAGAAGCGTTAATTGTTCCACTAGGCAACCATTTTGTGCTTTTTGGAACTCACTTGTTTTCTAGGTTGTGGACTCATTTGTAGCTTGTGTGAGGTGTTAAGTGTTCCACCTTGTGGACTCACCTCATATTTGCTTTAAGCGTTAAGTGTTCCACCTTTAGTGCTTTTCAATACCTTTTGATAGAGAATTACTTACTTTTTCATTTTTTAGAAGGCCTGCTTGGGGATTTCATCACCTCAAGGGATGACCTTAACTCCCGTGTTCCGGCGGAGTATAAATATTGGGAGGTGAATCCAAAGACACCTCTCTTGGGAATGAGTTAGATTTCACTCTTGGCTAAGCCTCAAAGAACTTTATACCTTTGAGAAGTGAAGGAGGAGATTTGGGTTACCGTCTCCCCCCGGCTGTGTGATTTCGGATTCTTCTCATCTATGGATTTGGGCCTCACGTACCTTGCATATATCGAGGACTCCCTTTAGAAAAGCCATGTATATCCTTGTAGACAACTTGCTAGGATGTTGTTGTGTTTTAAGTGCCTGCTAAAACATTCTTAAGAACATACACAAGTAGAGTCCTTAGGGAGTAGAAATACTAAGTCACTATTCCTATTCGTGTGCAAGGTTTCTTTGTCCCTTGCCCATTGCTTGAAGATTGTTTTCTTGAACTCCTTGATTTCTATCTTATGTGCTTGATCAATGACATAAATCTGATCTGCCTTTTTGTCCATGATCTATTTTTCTATTTTCCTGTCGTTCACCGTCAGAAACTGGTTGTCCTGAGTTAGGAATCGATCGATCTTTGCTTTGACTCATATTGTCTCTCATTAGTCTACCTTATCTCGTTGTGCTCTTGTACCTTGCATTGCGATTGTCTTATCTCAGCTGTTCTAGCCATCTCTTTTTGACAATTTGTACCAGGTTCATCTTGCATCTTGGTTGTTCTAGCCATTTATCTCCTTTTCGTTATCTTAGAGATAAAGTCTAGCTTTATCCCGAATCTTTGCTCGTTACATCTTCGTCTATGACTGTCACGACTCAAAGTGTTAAGACTTATCCTATTCAGAATACTGATCAAGATAGAAGCAAACCTCGTAATCAAGACATAAATCATTCTGAATCCATTGCAAAATCTGAACTTCGTGAGGAATCCTCACATTCTTCGTCATTCCAAGAGTATTACAATCCATTGTTTCAGATACAGTCTAACTTACTATTTCAAGAATATTATAACCCATTATTTGAAGACCAGTAAGACTCTGAAGGGTCACTTTCTAAAATTAAACCTATTGATCCTTTTGAACCTATCAACTCTTTCACGATCTCTCATAATACTACCAACAAGATGGGAGATCCAAAACCTTCAAAGTTGGTTTTCAATCTCAGCTCTAACATACAAACGATCAAAGCCACTAAGAAGGCTATGATAGAAGCTCAACCGCCTTCCCAATTTGCTAGAAACAAACCTTGGCTCTCTCACTGTTCCATGATCATTGCTCCAGGGAGCGAGGATACTCCTAAACCAAAAACTCCCTTTGTCTTGTGAGGCCCTGTGTCTCCCTCTTATAAATCCACACAACCTCTAGCTTGTGTGAACACTATCACTCAATCTCGTGCAAATATCATGCTCAAAGGTTCTGAACCTTTGACATCCAAACCAAAACTATCTATGGATAAAGCCCTCACTAAGGAAAACATCCCCAAAGATCTTGATCTCAATCAGTTCCAATCTATGGTGGGTCATTTAACTTCACCTCACTATTTGTGCTTTTCCAAAGAAGATGATCATTCCTTAAGCCATCCGCATAATGCTCTCCTACACACTGAAGTTATGATAGGCCCCAAGAGTATCCCCCATGTCCTCATTGACAATAGTGCTAGCCTAAATACTTGCTCTGCTAAGATGCTTACCCAAGCGACAGACAACTTTGTCCCCACCAATAAAGAGTCCATTGAGTTCTATGATGCTAAGCTAAAAGAAATAGAAAAGACCTTGAAGATCAAAGATATTGGCATGGGGGAATATCAGATTGAGTCTATCTTGTCATTGACAACTCTCCCTCCATCTCCACATTCCTATGAGGAACCTTCTGAAAATGGATTTGGTATTAGCTATCAGAGCTATGAGCTTGACCAACCTAGCTATAGCTTGCACTCACATGCATATTTAGATGATGAAGAGACACAGATTCAGCATATGACATATGAAAGACCTTTGAATGATCAAAATTTTGATTCAAACTACCAGAAAGATTCTTATCTACCTTCTCAAGTGCTTCAAGAACATGATCTTGGTCCTCACCAGGAGGATTTTATACACTCTACTGAACAAATTTCTACTACTGCAGCTACTACTGAATACATCATTGCCTCCAATGGCACACATACTGATTGGGAGCAACTATTGGATGCTTCCCTTATCTTTGGTATGCCTCAAGGTATGCCTATTCTAGATTGTTCTACCACTTCTACTGTTGAACAAAATCCTACTACTGTCGATTCCAATGATACACATACTGATTGGGAGCAACTGTTGGATGCTTCGCTTATCTTGGGTATGCCTATTCTAGATTGTTCTACCACTTATGCTATTGAACAGACTCCTACTATTGCCAACTCCAATGGCACACATACTGATTGGGAGCAACTGTTGGATGCTTCCCTCCTCTTGGGTATGCCTCAAGGTATGCCTATTCCAGATTACTCTGTTGCTTCTACTACTGAACAAGATCCTATTGTTGAAGAAACATTTCCTTTGACAGATGATAGTGATGAATAAATTCTACCTCCGACTATGTCTCTAGCTAAATGGGACTCCATATCAGATGCTACTACAGAAATACCAGTTGATGCTATGCACTTATATGCTAGTCTTAACAACTCAGAAAGAGGAGAAAGTTATGATCCTCCAGATCAAGCTATTGATGATGATCCTTTCCACCCTCCTGTGGAGATCATTCCTATGGCTCTTAGGCCATCTACTCCAAGCTATACTCCTACTGCTCCAACAAATCATGGGTATGTAAGACCCCATTCTGTTATAGCTTCATGGAATCTTGGTAGATCCAGAATTGAAATGGTTCCTATTCGTGCACTCTTACCACCTGAAAGGGGACCTAACTCTTGGAATAGACCATCTTGGTTAGGCTCACATAATATTCCTCCAAACTTATCTGACTCTTCTAGGATGACTCACAATCGACAAAGATTACTTTCTTGATCTACCTGATGCATTCATGAATGATGAGGATGATACTAATATATTTGCACTTGAGCCCATCCCATCGATTTCTCTTCCCTTTTCATCTCCCAGAAAAGTGGCCCATCCACTTCCATTTCCACCTCTCCACCTGAACCAGTCATATAAGCCTCTTTCATCCATCATTCCTGAGTCTTTTGGAAGTAACTTGGATGTGCAACATAAAAATAAAAATAATGAGAATCCACTTATATCTCAAGGTCACCATGTCCCATCTAATCGACATGTGACTATGAAGAAAGGAAAGCAAGAGGGGTGTTCAAAAGACCGCAAAGGTCCTCAAAAAGAAGAAGACAATCAAAAGCCAGAAAATAAAATAAAAAATGGATCTCAAAATCCATTCTATAGGCATTGTCATCAAAAGCACCTCAAAGTAAAGAAGAAAAAATTCAAAAGCTATGTGGATTCCAAAGAAAGAAAAAATCAAAGTTGTCATTCGAGCTTCCAAAATTCTCATGCTTCCCTCCATTCCATCACCCTTGCCTCTCATACTTTACCCTCTTCACTCCATCTTGCCTTTTCCCAAAGTGCGTATCAGTATCTCCTTATTGCTAATGGCATGACTAAGAGAAATCTAGAATGTACTCTTCCTAAGTGTTTAGAGCGTGGGAAATCCAAAAAAGAGTTAAGGTGTGTCCATGAGGATATTTGTGGGTCTCACTTAAGTGATGTTTCCTTGACTATAGATCTCTTGACTGTTGGACACTACTAGTTGGCTCTCCTATTACTGCTACAAAATCTGGTTCTGATTCTGCAACTTCTCAGCTGGCTACTACTACAAATGACTGTGTTTCTAGAGATCACCACTAAAGGAGAGAAACTCAAAGAGCCCATCAACGCTCTTCATCTAAAGAAGTTCTATAGCTGACATTCTCTATGTGCTCATGTACATACTTATTGATCCTGAAAAAATCAAAAAAATTGATATATTGCAAAAAATCCTAAAAATTGCAAAATGTCCTTAAAAAAATGATCATCTTAGTGAAAACCTGGCAAACAGGCGCTTTGATGTATCTATTATCCTGGTGAAAACCTGGCAAACAGGCACCTTGATAATAATTTTTAAAAAAATACAAAATTTCAAAAATACAAAAAAAATGAAAAGATCAAAAATACAAAAAAAATGAAATATTCAAAAAAATCAAAAAAAGAGAAAAGTACAAAAAAATTGGAAAAGAGAAAAATGTGCCATTGATGAAAACCTGGTAAACAGGCGTCATGGTAGCAAAAATAAAATCTCTGCCAAGATGGTGAAAACCTGGTAAACAGGCGCCTCTTGTTTTCTTGAAGTAACATCTCATCTCAGCGTCACTTGGCTCTTAGTTTCCTATTTTAGTTTCCTTCCTTTCCTGCTTTAGTTTGTTTTCCCGCTTTCCTGCTTTAGTTTATTTCCTGCTTTGGTTTGCTAGCTCATGCGCTTGTCTTTGAGTTTTCCTCAACTCTTCATAGATTGGAACTGGTTCACACTCGGGGGCACCTGCCTGGTCTAGGGGGCATTGTCCTATCGCTTTCAAAAACTCTTTTGAGCATTGGTCACCAGTGGTTCCCACTATGCCTGCCTACGGATACCTAGCTTTCGTTCGATCTCTCTTCTTCGAGATTTCTCCCTTATATCAATCACCAGTGATTCTCATTGCGTCTGCCTACTGTCATTATCTCATTGAGACTTCGAATGTTATCTTTCCGAATTGTCTTCAATCCGCTTGAACACGAACTTGAACTGAAACTAAAACTAAATGTGTGTTCCTTTGAGGCATGTTGAGCTTTGTTTTCTTTGAGTGCTTGTTTGTTTGCTTTGCTTTTCCTTTTTCTTTCTGCTTGTTGGTTTAGTTCCAATGATCCAAAGAATTCATATAAGAGGGGTGTATGTCTGGAAGAAACTTCATCTCATATTGGATGGCCATGCGTACCTCGACTCCTTTTATATGAACACTTTGGTAAGGTTGGTTCTTCTCCTTGTCTTTTGAGTGACTTCTTTCTACTACTGGTGAAATTGTAAACGCTCATCCTGTTAAGTGAACGTAAGGGTCACTGCGAGCAATCTTTGGCAAAAGAAGGAACTCCTGCGTGCTTGGTGTGTTTGTTCGCAAGAGACATTCAGGTCATTCTAGCATTTATGCTCTAATGCTTATGTTAACTTGCTAGATTAAAAGGAATAGGTGTTCAGGTCATTCTAGCTTCTTGTGCCTTAATGCTTACACCTCATTTCGACAAATTTAAGACTTATGTCATATTCATATTCTCATGTTGGGGAGAATTGTATGGCATCTTGTGATTGTCCCGTGCTTAAATGAACTCAATGATGATAAATACGATGAGTCCAACAACCGAGTCTAGAGGATTGCATTTGTTCATCCTAGGCCTGCATTTAGACTTGCATCTTTCATTCTAGGCTTGCATTTGGAGTGCTTTCTTGTTGCTCTCTTGATTGCTTTCTTCTGGATCTGCTCATCAAAGGTTCTCATCTTTTGTCCCAGTCTCATCTTGGCTGCATCCTTTTTCGGGATCGAAATCAAAATCTGACATCTCTAGCTAGCTCAAAATCATGTTTTAAATATTGGACTCCTTCTGGATCGAATGCTTGTGTAGTCAGCCTTTTGGTGTCATCTTCCTGCCAGATTTTCATCTTTCCATCATGTTCTCAAATCTTTGCTCTTTTCATCAAAGTCAACTCAAGTCAAATTTAGTCAACCTAGTCAAATTTGGTCAACATGACTTTTGGATCGCTTCAAAATGCTTCTGATCTACTTTATTCTTCTGGATCTTTGATCTTATTTTTATCTGCAACCTCTTGCTATCAATCATCTTCTGACGTGTCATCTTTCAATTTCACTCCCGAGGGGGCAGGATGATTGCATCATTGAATCTTGTTGAATCAATTCTTGAATCAGTCTGATCTGAATCATCAGTTTTCATTGCTTGGGGCATCTCAATGTCTCACATCTTCTTATCTCATCATCTATCTTTTAGGTATTGGGGCAATCTAACCCTAATCCCTAGAAGTGAAGCTTCATTCTAGAGATGGCTCTTGAAATCTCTCTTAGACCGTTATCTGGGCAATCTAACCCAGGTCTCGGAGGACTAAGCTTCGTATTGGGGCAATCTAACCCTGATTCAGAGATAGTCCTAAATCTGCGTCTTCATCAATTGGTATTGGGGCAATCTAACCCCGATTTTGGTTCTCTTCTAAGACCGTTGTCTTCGCAATCTAACTTAGAATTCAGAAATTCTCATCATCTGTCACTTTAGACTATTCTTTGAATCAACATGCTGTTCGCACATCAATTCAAAGAGGGGCAAATGTAATACCCCAAAATTGGCACCTATTTAATTTCATCAATTTTGGTGCATTATCTCGATTTTACATCACCAAAGTCCTAGTTCCCTAGGCAATTTTCTCTCTCCTACCTGACTTAATTTGACTTGATGTCAATTGCAAAGACCATAAATTGCAATAATCAAACGCTAAATTAATTCCTAAAGTCTTAGACTTAATTGGCTAAATTACCCCTATGATAAATTAATTTAATTGTAAAGTCCTAAGTGCTTTCTAATTAAATTAAATCTACCCCCTTTAGCTAATTATACATCAAAAAGGAATTAATAAATATTTAGTTAATTGAATGGACACCTCTTTATTTGAATTTAATAATTCAAATTACTTGAAAGGTCACCTCCCCACATGTGGAAAATTCCATTCTTTTAATTAAATAATTCATTGTCTTTTTGTCTCAATTAGGAATGAAGAGTCCACCGTTTCGAATCAAGAAACTCTTCATTCCTCTTCTGGCTTGGTCTATTTAATGAACCTCTTTTTCTCATTCAAGGGAGGGCAATTTTTGAGAACATCCTTACTATAGCATTTTTTAGTCTCATATTTCATTATTTTCAAAGCTCTTTTATTGCATTATCTAGTTTAATTTCTCATATTAGTGTAATTGCATTTCACATTTAGATTAAATTTGCTTACTTGTTCTTAGTCTAATATCATCTTTATTTCAAAATCAAATAAAAATCTGCATTTCATATTTCTTTCAAAGTTTTCTAGATTAATTGCATTCATTCTTAGCTTAGTTTCATTTTGCTCATATTTGCTTTCAAATCCTCCATTGTTGAATTGGTCTCCCGACTGTTGGCTCTCATTCTGAGAGTATTCAAACACCCCATTCACATAGGAGGCAACAGGTCACCTCACCATAGAATTTGGATTGAGTTCTCCATACTCTCTCCCAAATTCTATCAAGTGAATAATGACCATGTTGTGTTGTGCCTGATTTAGAGGTCACATTCAGTCACATGCACTCCTATTGTGCTACAACCAGATGAAAAAGAAAAGGAAAAAGATGTTGTTTAATTGCCTCCTACCCCTGAGAAGACTGAACAGAGAGACCATGTTGGGTCTAATGATGAGGAGAGCTCTAGCAGCTCTGATAGTTTGGAAGAAGAGGAAGAACAACCTCAACCGCAGCCCTTGAGGAGATCCACGAGAGAAAGAAAGCAACCAGAAAGGTTTGGTTATTCTATGTTAGATTCTAGTTGTGCCTTTGCTTTGATTACTAACACTAATGAGCCTAGATCTGTGAAAGAGGCTTTGGGCATGGAAGATGCAGGTTCCTGGATTGAGGCTATGGATGATGAGATGGCTTCATTGGAGAAAAACAAAACTTGGGACCTTGTACCTTTGCCTAAAGGAAGAAAATCTGTTGGTTGTAAATGGGTGTTCAAGAAGAAATTCTGTGCAGATGGCAGTGTTGAAAGGTATAAAGCTAGATTGGTTGCAAAGGGGTATTCACAGGTAGAGGGAATAGATTATGGTGAAATATTCTCTCCTGTTGCAAAGTTGACATCCATTAGATTTCTGTTATCTATTGCTACATCATATGATTTAGAGATAGAATAGATGGATGTGAAGACAGCTTTCCTTCATGGTGATTTGGAGGAAGAGATTTATATGTCACAGCCTGAGCACTACATTGTTAAAGGTAAAGAATCCTTAGTTTGCAGATTAAAGAAATCTCTATATGGTTTGAAGCAATCTCATAGGATGTGGTACCTTAAGTTTGATGCCTTTGTGTTGTCAATTGGATTTGTAAGATCAAAATCAGATCATTGTATTTATTTCAGAGTTGAAAATGATCATCTTCTTATTGTTGCATTATATGTTGATGATATGTTGCTGTTTGGGAAGGGTAAGGGTATGATTGCTGATTTTAAATCTCATTTGTCAGCATAATTTGAGATGAAAGATCTTGGGGCAGCTAGGTACATCTTGGGTATGGAAATCAGTAGAGATAGGTCTAACAGAAAACTTTGGTTGAGTCAGAGTAAGTATGTGAAGTCTGTGTTGGATAGGTTCAGCATGGTAGATTGTAGACCACTATGTGTTCTTATTTCTGTGGGAACAAAGTTATTTGTAGATGATTGTCCAAAATCTCCTAGTGAGGTGGAGGACATGAGTAGAGTACCTTATGCTAGTGCAGTTGGTAGTCTTATGTATGCTATGGTCTGTACTAGACCAGACATTGCCCAAGCAGTGGGAGTCCTGAGTCGGTTTATGGCTAATCCTGGACGGGTACATTGGGATGTAGTTAAGCGAGTATTCAGATATTTGAGGGGTACATCAGATTACTCCATATGTTATCATGGTAACTCTTCTGGATCTCTGCATTCAGTTTGTATTCGTGGGTTTGTGGATTTAGATTGGGCAGGTGATATTGACAGTAGGAGATCCACCAGTGCTTATGTGTTCACTATGTTTGGTGGTACCATTAGTTGGATGAGTAAGCGACAACCTATGGTTGCTTTGTCCACTATAGAAGCTGAGTACATGGCTGCTACTCATGCTTGTAAAGAAGCCATTTGGCTTAGAAGATTGTGTTCTGATGTTGGTGTTGATGCAGGACAAATTACTTTTGGTGTGACAGTCAGAGCGCTATTTGCCTTGCAAAGAATCCAACTTTCCATGCAGAACGAAGCACATTGACGTGCAGTTTCACTTTGTGAGAGATATGGTGGAAGATGGAAAGGTAAATTTGGAGAAGGTAGATACTGTGAAGAATGTTGCAGATGCATTAACAAAACCAGTGGGCACTGAGAAGTTCAGATGGTGTTCAGAGTCTATAGGCCTTTTGGCCTACAGCGGTTAGTTCTTGTTATGTTCCCGTTGCTCTTACAAGGTGTTCGACAAGTGGGAGAATGTTAGGAATAAGGTGTCTCAACCTTGGATAATTCCTATTCTTATTATTTGTTTTGTAAATATATTTTTTGCAAATAATGTAATTAAGTGTGAGTGTACATGTCTAGTTGGCATGTTGATGTGTCACTCCACTTGATGTGTCGGCATCTTGTGCGTAAGGAGATCATGACTAAAATGGTCATGATGGATTCCTATGACGCGTAAGAACTATTTAAGGAATGTGCTATGATAGGTGTAAGAGCATCTTATGACTTGGGCCTATTTGGGCACCCAAGAAGAAGTGGTTGGTGTGTGTAAGAGAATATGCCAAAAATAGGTTGGTATGACAGATTCTCTTACACTTCTCTTGTGACTGTTATTTTTGGCGGATCCTATGACAAGCTGTCATAGTCTATTCTAGGGATGGATGTCTATTCTTGGGATTGCATGTAACAACTATGTACATGTGGCTTTGTGCATGGGTCTTGGTGGTTGTGCCTATTTTTGGGTCCAGAGGAGTCTATATATATGATGCTGCTCCTATGGGAGAGATATACAGAAATTTAAGTCTTGTTGGATTTGTCTCTCATTTCCTGAAAGAACTTGCATTGCAAGTGTATTGTAATCTTTGTGTTGAAGATAATACATTGTGCAAGTTTTGGAGTGCTGGGGTTTTTTACCGAAAGGTTTTCCCCGAGGTATATCATTGTGTCATTCTCTATTTTTCTGTATGCATTGTATGTGGTTGCAATATCTTTGTTAAAGTAGTTAACGAATCTGAAATTGTAAGGATTTATAAGAATTTGCACAATACTCTCCTTTAGAGATTAGCGTAGGAAGCTGTTTCCACACCTGAGTTTCCTTACAATTGGTAAAATGTTGATTTTTGAAAATCTTGATTCAGGGATTTGATAAATTGAGAAATGGGGCCCAAAGTCTAGGCGACCATTTTAGGGTGCATACATTTGCCCCTCTTTGACTAATGTGTGATTGATCTGGGAACACATGTAGTCAAAGAATGAAGTTGAAATGTGAGATCAATTTGGGATCACAAACAACTTAGATGTGAGATCGATTTGGGATCACATCCGAACAAAACATAAACAAAGGCCTTTCAATATGAGGTCGATTCAAGATCACATCCAAAGTAGGAGATAAAAATCTCAAATTTGAGCAAAAGCTCATAGAAAAGATGTCTAAATCAAGAGAAACAAGGATAAAATCCAATAGATACTGCCCCCTCAAAATCAAAATCAAAATCAAGTAGAGGAGAACAACAAATCGATAAATATTAGATCAAATCATAATGAAATCACTATCGAAGATAAAAATAGGATAACCATCGAGCAGTGAAGATAAGCCCCAGTTTGACTGAGAAAGATATAGGATAAAGATGCAGTCAAACGTGAGAAAGGAGTGAATTGAATGAAGATGAATGAAAGACTAGAAGTTTGAGAGACATGGGGGATGAAGAAATGAAGATGCCCCAACAAAGATCGAAGGATCAGGCCTCAAAAGATTTAGCCAACTGCACAGAAGAGGGTGAAAATTTGAAATGCAATTTTGACTATCAAGATTAACTTGGATTTCAGTTTCGAGTCTAAAAATGGATCCAGGACGTCAAAATTAGGTAGGGGTGCAATTTTTGCATAATTCTGAGGTATTGGAAAAATTAAGTCAAAAAGTCAAAATGCTATAAAAGGGGTAAAAAATGTCATTTTCAAAATCATTTGACTTTTATTGATTTGAGAATTTTGAAAGCTTAGAGAGAGAAAATGGCCTAGCCAGCAACAGTGCCCGTCCACAAACACCGATTCGAGCACCCCCGGTTGCATAACCGGCCTCCACACTATGGCGCCCCGATATGTTTTTGAGAAAACTCACTTGTTGGGTCATTTATGATGATTTAATGCATTTAAACACATTTTTAAATATTTTTTCAAATTTTCAAATTTTACTTAGGGCGAAAAGTCATGCGACACTTTAGAAGTGTCGCGGCCTTTGAATAGTATTGTCATGCGACACTTCATGGGACAAAATAGTGTCACATGACATAGGACAAAATGACGCACACCACTATGCGAAGTGTCACCTAGACAAATACTATTGCACTGGTATATGACAAAGAGTCGCATGACACTTAGCCAAAAAAATAGTGTTGCCCAATAGAAAAATTTTACATGTTTAAGTTTTTGAGAAAAAATAACATTAGTACTGACAATGTTTGATTTTAAAAAGCTTTGTACTGATATTTTACATCCTTAATGATATGCTCTGACATCTGGCTTGGTTTAAATGGCTTGCAGGAGCACTTCCCAGCGCTGCGCATTAGAGCACCGCAGGTGACTAGGTTGAGATGCATCCAAGATCTAGATGATCTGGGCAAGGTTGACTTGAGGGCGATGGGCTTCTGATATCTATTATGGATGCCCCACATACGAGCCGATCATGGGTTGTTGATTACTCTGACTGAGAGATGGCATAGTGAGCACAACACCTTCCATTTGCCTACTGGAGAGGCATCCATCACTTTGGAGGACGTCTACCGGATCCTACGAGTTCCGTGCTATGGAGATCCTGTAAGTATAATCATGATTATAGATAGTCATAGTTGTAAAGCTTCCATATGATAGAAACTGACATGATTTGTCTGTTAGCACAGGTTTACTATGATCAGGATCCCATAGAGGGTAGACAGGCGATACAAGGGATGTTTCAGGATGTTACCATCCTAGATCGGCACGTCAGCTAGGATCAACTGATGGATGAGTACAACAGAGACTACCCCATACCATGCATTGCTGCATCTTTGATCGGATAGGCTTTGATTCCGGATAGGAGTCAGAAGGGCTTCCCACTGGGCTGGGGGAGACTATTGGCAAACTTGGTGGCACAGCCACGCAAGATGGCCTGGGGTCTGGCTATCTTAGTGGACATGTATTACGAGCGACATGAGATCGTATATAGGGATGGGAGGATGTGGGCGTGCGGGGCTATACTCACACAGATATGGGCATGGGAGCACATAACTGTAGTGCGCCCACTAGTTCAGCCTAGGGAGCGCAGATATCCCTACATTTATAGATATAGCGGTCTCATCTCCCAAGCACATAGCGGAGATGTTGCATACTACCGTAGGGTACTAGATGAGCTCACCTCCTTCACATGGAGGGCTTACAGGATAGTCAAGGGATGGTTTGATAGGAGAGAGCTAGACTACATGCTCTGTAGTTGACCATTGGTAGGTCGACATTCAAATATTGTCAAGAGATTTGCTATTACTCGAGTGTGGAAGCAGTTTGGTCGGTAGCAGAGGGTATCTGTGGAGACCACCAAACATGCCAGATTTTGGGATGAGGAGGGACAAGGATGGCTGTCGATGTTGGACTAGCAGCAGGTAGTACAAGATACGACTTCCATTAGCAGGGAGCCATGGGAGTACCTGCCAGACATGGCAGATGCAGGGACAGATGCAGCATATCATACTGAGAGGAAGAGGGGCCCATTTCTAAGATTTACTATACCAGATGTACAGGCTGCCACACAGGGGGGAGACGGAGGGGATGGCAAAGATGGAGGAGGCGGAGGAGAGAGAGTGCTAGAGAGGGGAGAGGAGTCAGGAGCAGGTGGCCAAAAATGACCATGGAGACGGAGGTCAGCTACTTTGGAGGATGAGGTGAGACCAGCTCGCCAATAGGCAGGGGATCAGCAGGATCAGCTTGCAGGAGGAGAGGATCTCAGAGCTAGGATACAGGCCCTTGAGATGGAGATATAGTAGCTAAGGATCACCATAGCTATGAGAGAGCAGCAACTCATAGATCAACGGGTTGAGATCGAGTGACGAGAGAGGCAGCTAGAGGTTGCCTTAGCAGAGAGGCAGAGAGAGGCAGCGCGGGTGGCATACTACCATGGATTGTATATACAGGCAATCCCTGTAGATCAAAGAGTGCCTTCCTACTTAGTAGTAGTAGGTAGATTAGATGTGGTACCTGTCACCGCACCACCTCCTCCACCACCAGGTCTCAGGGATGGTGGCAGTGAGTCCTAGGTTTAGGTTTAGATGCTTTGTTCATATCATGAGACATTGATCCAGATTTTGGGATCTCATATTATACATTGTACTATATCATTCATATATATATGAGATTACTAGATTTTGGATATATCTTGTGTATTAGTCTCACTTGTGATGGATGTATTAGTTTATATATATTGTCTTGTTATTTTGCTCAAAAATGTATGTGCTAAATGATCATGTATATTCTCTCTCATAGATGTATGTTTAATCCTCATGTGTATGATGCAGTCTTATGTTTTTGAAAATGACATCTCTTAGGATAGAGATATGATGATGTGATTGACCCCTTATGATGACAGGAACAGGATGTGATGAAAAAAACAAGGAGTGAAAGACATGATCGAGAAAGGAAAGAAAGGAAATGAGCGCAATTGACTAATAGGTTCATGAAAGATGAAAAGGAGAGCTCTCTCCATATGCAAAGTGCAAAACTAAGCTAAAGATGAACCTAAAATGCAAGATACTATGCAAAGTGGTTGACTTGCAAGGTCACAATGCTTATAGACATCTAATTATCATCATTGAGAGTTATTGTTAGCGTCGTAAGATCATACAATACTCACTAGTATGACTATGGGTATATGAATATGATCTATATCAGATAGGAATGTGGAAATCTCACCTAGGCATCAGAGACATGTAGGTCAAGATGACTAATGTAGTGAGATCACCTAAGTTTGATATGGTGAGATTATTCTTGTATCAAGACACATGAAAGTCAAGATAACTAGAAGCATGCACTCACAAAAATAGTCAAGGATAATACCTTGTCAATCCCTAGTGTCAAGTAGGACCAGCATAAATGCTCATGATAGTTAGGATCAATGAAATATACCTACAAGCAGACAAAGAAAGAAAACATGTTCTCATACCCTCAGTCTTCTAGCTATGCATCATCGAAAACTTCTCAGGGAGAGACCACTCATCAAAGAAATTCTCATAGACAGCACACAAAGAAAAATAAAGTCAACATATCTCAAACGAATTGATTGTTTAAGTGCATGTGTGTTGGTCATAGATTCAGAATCTAGTTATCACATCTACCAATGAGAAATATCACATCATACTAGACTATTAGGTAAGACATCTGATAAGTGTTAAGAAACACTTGACGCAAGGGTAGTGTTAAAAACACTGTTTGGGGTGGTGTTGAGAAACACCTGTTGTGAAATGCCCCCAAGAGACAAACACAACCTAAAAAGACCTATGCCAACAGTTATGCCCCCTAGACAAAGATAAAGACCAATTCCAGACTACGCCAAATAAGGTCAAGACGTGATGGAGAAAGGTTCAGTGTCAAGGACGCATGCTAAAAGACAAGGGTGCAAAGGCCTCAAGTAGCGCCTGTTTCCAGGTTTTCACTACTTGGAATATTTTTTTATTTTTTCTCTCTTTTTTGTATTTTTGCTACCAAGGCGCCTGTTTCCAAGTTTTCACCAAGGCACTTTTTCTATTTTTTTTTGAATTTTTTGCATTTTTTGATTTTTTTGTATTTTTTTAAGGACTTTTTATGCTTTTTAGGATTTTTTCAGCATCATATATCAATTTTTTTGGTATTTTTTCAGGATCATAAAATATGTACAAAGGATGCCCCCAAACAGAAATAGGCATCAAGGATAGAACTTCTTGAGGTGCAAAACATTGATAGGATCAGGGAGTTGTTCTCCCTCTTCATCAGTTAACAAGTAAGTGTGTGTGCTTGAATGTGACCTCTAAATCAACCACATACGCAACATAGTCATTACTCCTATGGTCAAATTACGAAGAGAATATGAATTATTCAATCCGAAATTCATGAGGAAGCGACCTGTTGCCTCCTATGCAGGCGGGGTGTATAATCGCTCTCAGATTGGAGAACCAACAATCATCAGACCGCTACTACAATGGAGGATTTTCCAAGAAAGCCATAAAGATGATACGCAAAGCTAGAATCAAACTAAGATGAATGCAATTAATCTAAGAATACTTTGAGAGAAATATGCAATTAATCTAAAGTACTTGAAAGGAAATATGAAATGCAGATTTTTAGTTGATTTTGGAATAAAAATGATCTTAATCTAAGAACAATTAAGCAAATTTAATCTAAATGAGAAATGCAATTACACTAAAATGAGAAATTAAACTAGTTGCAAATGAAAGCTTGAAATTCAATCAAAAATTCACTATAGTGCCTTTACTCTCAAAATTGCCTTTTTTTTGAATGAGAAGAAGAGGCTCATTAAATAGAAAAGCTCGGGAAAGGAATGAAAAGTTTCTTGATTCGAAACTCCTGACCCTTCATTCCCATATTGAGACAAAAATGCAAGAATTACTTAATAAAAAGAATGGAAAATGCCACACAGGTGACCTTTCGAATATCAAGAATTATCAATTCAAAAAAGTGTGTCCATTCGAATATCAAGTAATTATTAATTCCTTTTTATGTGTAATTAGCTAAAGGGAGTAGATTTTTAATTTAATTAGAAAGCACATAGGACTTTACAATTAAATTAATGTATCATAGAGATAATTTAGCTAATAAAGTCAAAGAGACTTAGGAATTAATTTTAGTGTTTGATTATTGCAATTTATGGTCTTTGCAATTGACATCAAGTCAAATTAAGTCAGATATGAGAGAGAAAATTGCCTAGGGAACTAGGACTTTGGTGATGTAAAATCGAGATAATGCACCAAAATTGATGAAATTAAATAGGTGCCAATTTTGGGGTATTACATTTGCCCCTCTTTGAATTGATGTGCGAACAGCGCGTTGATTCAAAGAATAGTCTGAAGTGACAGATGATGAGAATTTCTGAAGTCTAAGTTAGATTGCGAAGACAACGATCTTAAAAGAGAACTGGAATCGGGGTTAGATTGCCCCAATACCAATTGATGAAGATGCAAATTTAGGACTATCTCCGAATCAGGGTTAGATTGCCCCAATACGAAGCTTAGTCCTCCGAGACCCAGGTTAGATTGCCCAGATAATGATCTAAAAGAGATTTCGAGAGTCATCTCCAGAACGAAGCTTGACTCCCAGGAATCAAGGTTAGATTGCCCCAATACCCAAAAGATTTCAACAACCATCTCTAGAATGAAGAGTGATCCTTGAGGATCTGAGTTAGATTGCTCAGATACCTAAGAGATAGATGATAAGATAACAAGATGCAAGGCACCAAGATGCCCCTAGCGATGAGAACTGATGATTCAAATCAGACTGATTCAAGAATAGATTCGACAAGATTCAAATGATGTAATCATCCTGCCCCCTCAGGAGCGAAATTGAAAGATGACATGTCAGAAGGATGATAAACAACAAGAGATTGCACAGCAAAAGCAATTAGACTAGATTCGTGAAGCTACAGAAGTGAATCAGAGCAAAGCAGAGGTCCTGTTGACCAAGTTTGACCATAGTTGACCATGATTGACTAAATTTGACTTGAATTGACTTTGATGAAAAGAGCAAAGATTTGAGAACATGATGCAAAGATAAGGATATGGTAGGAAGATGACACTAGAAGGTTGACTGCACAAGCATCCAATCCAGAAGGAATCCAATATTTAAAACGTGATTTCGAGCCACTTAGAGATGTCAGATTTTGATTTCGATCCCGAAAAAGGATGCAGCCAAGATGAGACTGGGACAAAAGATGAGAACCTTTGATGAGCAGATCTAGAAGAAAGTAATCTAGAGAGCAACAAGAAAGCACTCCAAATGCAAGCCTAGAATGAAAGATGCAAGTCTAAATGCAGGCCTAGGATGAACAAATGCAATCCTCGGGATTCGGCTGTTGGACTCATCGTATTTATCATCATAGAGCCTTTCAAGTTCAGACAAGCGCAAGATGCCATACAATTCTCCCCAACATGAGAATATGAATATGACATAAGTCTTAAATTTGTCGAAATGAGGTGTAAGCATTAAGGCACAAGAAGCCAGAATGACCTGAACACCTATTCCTTTTAATCTAGCAAGTTAACATAAGCATTAGAGCATAAATGCTAGAATGACCTGAATGTCTCTTGCGAACAAACACACCAAGCACGCAGGAGTTCCTTCTTTTGCCAAAGATTGCTCGCAGTGACCCTTACGTTCACTTAACAGGATGAGCGTTTACAATTTCACCAGTAGTAGAAAGAAGTCACTCAAAAGACAAGGAGAAGAACCAACCTTACCAAAGTGTTCATATAAAAGGAGTCGAGGTACGCATGGCCATCCAATATGAGATGAAGTTTCTTCCAGACATACACCCCTCTTATATGAATTCTTTGGATCATTGGAACTAAACCAACAAGCAGAAATCAAAAGGAAAAGCAAAGCAAAGCAAACAAGCACTCAAAGAAAACAAAGCTCAACATGCCTCAAAGGAACACACATTTAGTTTTAGTTTCAGTTCAAGTTTGTGTTCAAGCGGATTGAAGACAATTCGAAAAGATAACATTCGAAGTCTCAATGAGATAATGACAGTAGGCAGACGCAATGAGAATCACTAGTGATTGATATAAGGGAGAAATCTCGAAGAAGAGAGATCGAACGAAAGCTAGGTATCCGTAGGCAGGCATAGTGGGAACCACTGGCGACCAATGCTCAAAAGAGTTTCCGAAAGTGATAGGACAATGCCCCCTAGACTAGGCAGGTGCCCCCAAGTGTGAACCAGTTCCAATCCATGAAGAGTAGAGCAAAATCTTGAAGACACTGAAAGCAAGGGATGAGCTAGCAAACCAAAGCAGGAAACAAACTAAAGCAGGAAAGCGGGAAAACAAACTAAAGCAGGAAAGGAAGGAAACTAAAGTAGGAAACTAAGAGCCAAGCGACGCTGAGATGAGATGTTACTTCAGGAAAAAAAGAGGTGCCTGTTTACCAGGTTTTCACCATCTTGGCAGAGATTCTATTTTTGCTACCATGACGCCTGTTTACCAGGTTTTCATCAATGGCACATTTTTCTCTTTTTCAATTTTTTTGTACTTTTCTCTTTTTTTGTTTTTTTCACATTTTCAATTTTTTTTTTTTGTATTATCAAGGCACCTGTTTACCAGGTTTTCACCAGGATAATAGATACATCAAAGTGCCTGTTTGCCAGGTTTTCACTAAGATGATCATTTTTTTAAGGACATTTTGCAATTTTTAGGATTTTTCCAGGATCAATAAGTATGTACATGAGCATACTGAGAATGTCAGCTGTAGAACTTTTTCAAATGAAGAGCATTGATAGGCTCTCCTTCAGTGGTGGAGAGGTAGTAAGCACCAGATCCAAATGTTGTAGTAATAATGTATGGACCAAGCCAGTTTGGTTCAAATTTTCCTTTCTAGGTTCTCTGCTGCTGATTCTTGGGGTTCTCCCTCAAGATGAGGTCACCCACTTGGAATTCCCTTTGTCTGACTTTCTTGTTATATGTTTTTGACATTCTCTTTTGATATGCTCAAAGATGATTGAATACCACCCTCCGACGTTCATCTAATAGTTCAAGCTCTTGCAACCTAGATATTCTGGTATCTTCATCAGTGATGAGGCCCTTCAGAGAGATTCGCAATGTTAGAATCTTGACCTCAATTGGAAATACTGCTTCTGCCCCATAGACTAAGGCAAAAGGAGTGGCTCCCATTGGTGTTCAGATACTTGTTCTGTAAGCCCACAAAGCCAGATTAATCTGGAGATGCCAATCTCTACCAGATTTATGAACTGTTCTGTGCAAAATTTTCAGGATTGTCTTATTAGAAGCTTCTGCTTGTCCATTACCCTGAGGATAATAAATAGATGACCAATGCTGAATGATCCTGAATTTAGTGCATAAGTCTGTCAAATCCTTGTTCTTAAACTGTCCTCCATTGTCAGTGATAATAGATGAAGGTATGCCATATCTGCAAATAATATAGTTCAAAATGAACTTAGCAATAGTCCTTCCATCAGCTACAGTTAGAGGAACTGCCTCGACCCATTTGGTAAAGTAATCTGTAGCAGTGATTATGAATTTATGTTCTCTTGAAGAAGAAGGGTGTATCTGACCAACCAAGTCAAAAGCCCATTGTTGAAATGGCCAAAAACTAATGAGAGGACTGAGCTCCCTAGCAGGAGCGTGGATCAGATTCCCATGATATTGACACTGCTTGCAAGTCTTGACATATTGGACAGCTTCTTTTTCCATATCCGGCCAGTAGTATCTAGCTCTAATAATTTTACAAGCTAACGTCAAACCACTCAAATGAGAGCCACAAATACCTTCGTGTACCTCAGCTAACGCACATTTGGACTCATCGGGTTCTAGACACCTAAGTAGAGTACCGTCTAGGCCCCGTCTATACAAGTCATTTGCTATAAGAACATACCATGAAGTAGTACGAATGAGGTGACGTTTCTCATTCCGGGTATAGGTATTGGGGATAATTTGGTCCCGAAGATAAGAGTAGATATGGTGGTAGTGGGATGAGTCATGTCCAATGACTGAACAGATCATCTTGGATTCAGGATTGTCATAGGCAGGGTAGCATAATGTTTCCACCAGGAATTCATGCCTGAAGTCATTTTCTGGCATTTGTAATATTGAGGCCAAAGTAGCCATAGCATCAACCGCCTTATTATCTATTCTTGGAATCTGCTGGAAGGAAATATGTGCAAAGTATAACTTAAAATCATCCACCATTATTTTGTAGGGTATTAGCTTGTCATCCTTTGTTTGATATACATTATTAACTTGATTAATGATCAACTGAGAATCTCCAAAGACTTGGAGCTCATTTATACGCCATTCAAGGGCTAATTTCATACCATTGATAAGAGCCTCATATTCAGCTATGTTGTTGGTGCAAGGAAACATCATTTTGTAGGCCTTAGGCAAAGAATAGTGTTGAGGTGTTATAAATAGAATACCTGCACCTGATCCTTGTTGAGTGAATGAGCCATCAAAAAACATACTCCAAGGCTGATGTGTGAGATGCAGAATGGAGTCATCTGGAAATTCAATGTTCAAAGGTTGGTGATCATGTAGAGGAGCCTCTGCCAACTGATCAACAATTGCTTGTCCCTTAATAGCTTTCCTTTCCACATATTCAATATCAAACTCACTGAGGATCATGACCCATTTAGCCAACCTACCCGTGAGAGCAGCCTTGCTTAATAAGTATTTAAGCGGGTCAATTTTTGCAATAAGCTTTGTAGTGTGAGCCAACATATAATGTCATAGTTTCTGTGAGGCAAACACTACAGCTAGACAAGCTTTTTCAATAACAGAGTAGTTCATTTCATAGGACAACAATGTTCTGCTGATGTAATAAATAGCTCTTTCTTTATTGTTCTGATCTTCCTAAGCTAAGAGAGCACCCAAAGATGTACTTGTGGCTGAAATATACAGTATAAGCGGCTTCCCATAGATAGGAGGCATCAAAATGGGTGGATTGGCAAGATATTATTTTATTTGATTGAGTCCCTTGTCACATTCCTCGTTCCATTCATAGGTGACACCTTTATGCAGAGTTTTAGTGAACGGCTGTGACTTATCAGCTAGCTGTGAGATGAACCACCGAATGGATTGCAACCTTCCTTATAGACCTCTCATCTGACTTATGTTCTTAGGAGGAGGCATGTCCATAATAGCTTGAAATTTTTCTGGATAGACTTCTATGCCTTTGGCTGAGATAATGTAACCCAAGAGTTTTCCAAAAGTGACTCCAAATGCACATTTCTTGGGATTAAGTCTAAGGCTAAACTGCTCCATGCGGTCAAGGATGGGACCCAAATCTTCAAGGTGAGTTCTTCACTGCATACTCTTGGCTAAAGTATCATCCACATAGTCCTCCATAGTTTTGTGCATCATATCATGGAAGATAGTAGTAACAGCTCTCTGATATGTTGCTCCAGCATTCTTAAGCCCAAAATGCATAACATTCCAGCAGAAAGTGCCCCAAGCACATGTGAAGGCAGTTTTTTCTTGGTCTTCTGGCACAATTTTAATTTGATTATAGTCAGAGAAGCCATCCATCAAGGAGTACATCTCATATCCTACGGTCATGTCTACTAGTATATCAATATTAGGCAGTGGGAAATCATCTTTTGGACATGCCTTATTGAGATCTCTGAAATCTGTACACACACAAATGGATTTATCATGTTTAGTAACTGGAACAATGTTTGAAATCCATTCAGCATAATCAATTGCTCTTATGAAACCAGCTTTAAGGAGCTTTTCTAGTTCAGTTTTAACCAACAGTGCCACATGAGGGTGCATCTTTCGAAGCTTCTGCTTAACAGGTTTGACATCTGGTGCAATGGATAAATGATGCATGATTAGATTGGGATCCAATCCAGGCATATCAGAATAACCCCATGCAAAGTTTATTTTCTTGCATTGGAAGAATCTAGTGAACTCTTCTTTTTCTTCAGTAGATAATGACTGTGCTAAATGTATAATCTGTGGAGTAGCCTCAGTGCCCAAGTTCACTAGCTGTGTCGATTCAATCAGAACTGATGATCTTTCTTGAAAATGGCTTGGTAGAGTATCAAGTATCTCATCCTTGGGTGCCTCAGAGAGGTTTTCACCCTCAGATACGTCTTTTATTTTTACTATTTTTGGCTCTGATACTGCCACAAAGTGGTTTTCACCATCAGAGCTCTTATTTTTTCTATTTTTTATTTTTTGACTAAGATACTTGATATCCCCTTCTATCATGTTGATGTTGTATTCGCTGGTGGAAGACATTACAGGTTCGAGAGCATGGAGGTAACAGGCTAGTTCATAATCATTCTCAAACGTAAGGACTTCATTGGATGCGAGAGGGGAGTTCCAGTTTATTAGATCAAGACGGTGGAGTGAAAGGGAAGTATTGGCTGGTTCAACTGTGTTCACGGTATAACCCTCAAAAGTGTTAACAAGCAAGTCAAGAGCTAGAGCAGTCTCATCCAGAGGAGTGTTCGAATCCCTATGAGATCCTACGTCGGAAGTGGAAGACAAGTTGACATCTACAACATCAAATTCTTATGTTCTAGTGCCAGACCTTCACCTACTTCGAGGAGTCTTTCATACTCATGAACAGTATCTATGTCTACATCATAAGTGGCATCGGATGTAGAGTCGAACTCATATTCATTTGAGTCCATACTTGATGTAGGAATTTCATTAGCAGCATCATTAGTCTCATTATTATTCCTTCTGTCATTGATGGCTTGCTGAAGTTGTTCTTGTTCATAGTATTTTTGAAAATATGGTGGCCTATATCGCTCACCTATAAAATTAGGATCATCATTTAATGTTGCTTTCCATTCCTCATATGTAACTTGATGTACTGAAGAAGTTTTATCAGAATCAGCCTCAGAGCACGTGTCAGTATCAGTCTCTACCATATGAACAGGTATGATAGGCTCATCAGGTTCAGCAAGGAGTTTCGCAATATCCAAAGGGATAGGATATGGAAATGTATCTTCATCAGAGCTATTTTCTGGATTCATCTTTGGAGTGGTATCTCCAATTTCTTGTTCATGCTCAGGTTCAAGCTTGGAATCAGACGTAGGAGCCGACATAAATTTCTTGGTCCCCAAATGAAAGGGAGTCTTTTTAAAGCTTAAGCCAGTAGTGTCCTTTGGGCTACGACCTACAGCTTCAATAGGCTTCAAAAATCCATTATCATTTACCTGTATAGGACCACTTCCCTTGTATCCAAAGCGCTTCATGATTTTGAAACCTTCACTATAAGGTTCTTGTTCTAACTTTGGAGGAGTAGTTGTTTCAGATATCTCCTTTCCTTTATAGATCCAAGCTTTGATAGCTCTTTCCTCATCTTCATCTTCTAAAGGTATGGAGGCTCGCACAAAAGCACCATCATAGATTGTTTGAGGAGGATTATCAGAAAGTCCATGAGTTTTTGAAGGTCTCCCATAGAAGCGTGGAGAGGGAGGTAAAGCTGCTAGAGATAGCATAGGTTCCATTTGATATTCTCCCATGCCCGTATCTTTAATTTTCAAAGTTTGCTCCATTTCTCTAAGCTTAGTGTCATAGAACTCAATGGAGTCCCTATTTGCTGGAACAAAACCATCTGTAGTTTGCATGAGAGTATTACAAGAGAGATTGGTGTTTGCGGGTACAGTGACTTTCACCCCGTGAAATGGGAACTTGATGCATTGATGATATGTGGATGGAATAGCCTGCATCTCATGAATCCAAGGCCTACCCAACAAAATGTTGTATGCTAAAGGAATGTCGAGCACTTGGAAAGTAACATCTCTCTCAATAGGACCTACGCAGATAGGTAGCACAACTAAACCCTAGGACTTGCGTTCTTCTTCATCATAAGCTTTTATGGTAATCTTCTTATGGGAGTCTATGCAGTCCTCATCATAACCTAGCTGAGTGAGAAATGTAGTGAAACAAATGTTAAGACCAACACCATTATCAATAAGCACACGACAGACACGTTTGGTACCTATCATAACCTCTATGTGTAAGGGAGCATTATGCGGGTGGTTCAAAGAATGATCATCTTCCTCTGAGAAGGACAAATAATACGGTGAAGTCAAGTGACCCAACCATAGATTGGAACCGGTTTAGATCAAGATCCTTGGGGACATTTGCTTCAGCGAGGGCTTTATCCAAAATTTGCCTATGAGCAGGCGAGATTTTTAACAACTCAAAAATAGTAATCTGAGCATTGGTTCGCTGGAGTTGATCTAAGATACTATAACTAGTAACACTAGATGTGGGAGTCAATTTAGAAGCTTTGTTGGTAGGGCCAGTGGTAATCTTATCCATCATTTGTTTCAGAGCAACCTTGTTTGTGCTTTGTCTCGAAGTATCCTTGTCTACAGTTTGCTTCGGAGGATCGAGACCTTTCAAAACAACTCTTCCACATGATCGAGTGACAACAGTTGCACAATCTTGAGTTTGTTTAGATTCAGATGAACAAGATGTGGAATTTCGTAAGATGAAAGGAACTCTAGGCTTGGGAGCATCACCACTCCCCTTAAAAGTGATCACATCACAATATTCAACTCCCATAGGTTCAATCATGTTAATAACATTATCGGTAGAAGGGTAAGTGTAATTCACCTTAGCATTGTTGATATTAGTTGTAGAAGACTCTCCTTTCTCATGAAGAGGAAAAGGATCCTTAAACACCTGATGATCAGAATTCTTATTATGACCATCCACAACAATATCACCGCTGTCAATCAAATCTTGAACTTTATGTCTCAACTGAAGACAAGTGGATGTCTTATGACCAATATTTTGATGATAGTCGCAATAATCATTGTCATTCCACCAGTGAGGTCTTGGTTGTGGGTCATAAATTCACTTTTCCAAAGGAGTGAGAATCTAATTTTGTATGAGAGTTTTAAAGACTACATCAAGAGGCTCTCCCAAAGAAGTGAAATCACGCTTAGGTCGAGGAGCCCACAGTTTATTTCTAGAAAATCTTGAACTTTGCTGATTATCTATTGTATTCTTTTCGATAGCCTTAGCCGCTTGTATGCTAGAAGTAAGATTAAAGACAGGCTTTGAAGGCTTTGCAGTGACATTATCGACCACTCCATCATTTACCACCTCTCTATTCTTGTTTACAGACTTCCCTTTATCCTTGTTCGTTGAGAATCCTTGTTTATTGTCTATATTCAGAGTTAATTCTCCCTTTTTGACCATAAAGGCTTCTATCCTCACAGCTTGTTTGATCATGCTATCAAATGTCAAAGGACCTTGTAATTGTACTTGATATCCAAAGTCTGGAAGAAGGTTGTCTAAAAAGATATTCAAGTTTCTCAAATTCAGACAATTTACGAGGATACTTTGTACAAAGTTGTCTCCGCCTTTGGAGAAAAGACAAGAAAGGTTCTCCCTGTCATTGTTTCAAATTACACAAGTCACGAATATTGACAGGGTGTTGGATGTTGTGAGAATAATGCTGAAGAAAAAGATTGGCAATCTCGTCAAAAGTTTGAATACCAAGATGTAATCGGCAAAACCATTCCATAGTTGGCCCACCCAAGCTGCAGGGGAAGAGTCTCATAAGATACGTTTGATCGTGCATGAATTCCATGGACAGCACGCCAAACTCTCTTAGATGATCTTGAGGATCAGTTGTACCCATGTACTTGTCATATTTGGGTAACTCTACTCCTCTTGGAAAAGGAGGCATGTAAACATTCTTATCAAAAGGAAAAGGACATATATTCTCCAATGTAAATTGTTGTGTGGGCTTATCCTTTTCTTTTGTCAGTTGAGTAATTTGATCTTGCATACTTTGAATCATCTTTTGTAGCTTAGCGGTTTCAGTTTCTTCTTCTTTAGCTACAATAGTTTCCACTTGGAAATTCGGGGGTAGTTTGGCTCCTTGCTTAGCCAACTCAAGAAAATACTTTTCCTTATCTTCCAAAAGAATAATTTCCATCATTTTAATGAGATTCTTGTTAGCTTTCATAGCATTTATATCATTCTGAGTAATTACATCATCCTCATTACCAAGAGTCTCATAAATGCTTTGTGTGTGATCTTGTTGATCATCTTGATTTTGATCATAAGGAGGAGGGTGATAGTTATGTGCTGCTTGTTGATCAGCTTGAGTTTTGTTGCGAGATTGATCGTCATTATGAGACTGATTATGATGAGTCTGATTTGGTCATGAGAAGATTGACCATGGTATTGATTATAAGTTTGGCCGTATTGGCCTGATTGAAAGTCAAATGGATTCTTGGTTCCCATCTTGTCAAGATGAATTTGTGCTGCAATTGAAGCTTCAGTAAAGTGATGAGAACAATGTAAAAAAGGTGCAGCCAATGTAACTTTTGGTGTGTGAATAGCTTCAGATGAATCACTATCTTCAGTGGGATCAATAGTTTCAATAATAGGTTCCATCCGAGGAAATGATCTCCCAAAGCCACAAAAGAATGAATTGTTTTGAAAATAAGAGTTGTCTTGTTCTTGGCGAGACGAACTAGATTGCGAAAATAAAGGATTAAAGCACTCTTGGAAAACCGGAGGAGATGTCTGAGACAAATTATCTTGTGGAGTGCTTAATGATGAATTTGAAGAACTCTTACAAAGTTCAGACTTCTCAACAAATTGGAAATGACCTATGTCTTGATTATGAGATTTACTTTGATCTTGATCAGCGTTCTGGATAGGATAAGTCTTACCACTTCGAGTCGTGACAGTCATAGATGAAGATGTAATGAACAAAGATCTAGGATAAAGCTAGACTCTATCTCTAAGATAATGAAAAAGAGATAAATGGCTAGAACAGCCAAGATGCAAGATGAACCTGGTACGAATTGTCAAAAAGAGATGGCTAGAACAGCCGAGATAAGACAATCGTAATGCGAGGTACAAAAGGCATAAAGAGATAAGATGAATAGATGAGAGACAACATGAGCCAAAGCAAAGGTCGATCGATTCCTAACTCAACACAACCAGTTTTTGATGGTAAACAACAGGGAAGCAAAAAAATAGACCCCAGACAAAAAGCAGACTAGATAAAAAGTCAAACAGTGAACTGCAAATAGGTCTTTGTTTTGGAAAACTGCGCTACAGGTTCACGTGAGAAAATGCCTGACCGTGCGAGAAAATGACAGCTCATGTGAGAGAACATAGAACTTCGTGCGAGAAAATACAATCTCGCGCGAGGAAGTGCTCTGAAGCTAAAAGCTCGCGCGGGAAACAGGCAAAATCTGACAGTTTTGATGCAATTTTTGAAGTTTGAGTTGAATTTTGAGGTACAGTCTAAACTGATGTCTGACAGAAAATCCAATTTCCTGATAGGTTGACAAAAATTTTTAATCAACACACTCATTTTAGGATTCCAAGCATTCGTTTAAAGACACAATGGTTTAGATCAAGCACTTGTGAAGCAAGAAGTAGTCATTAACAGACCTATCAAGGACAAAGCAACTTGATAGCATCAGGGGAGTCTTTGTTTGATAATGTATGGACAATGTTTAAGACTCAATAACAAGCACATAGCCTAGTCCTACAAAAAAATGGTGAGAAGCCAAAACCTTTGCCCCATTGCTTGAATGCATACGTGCACCTCACACAACCGTGTCACCCCCTAGAGGGCGCCCATGTTTTTGGTGTCTCCAAGGACTCAACAGTGTACATTCAAAGGTTACCCTTGTAGTAGGGGCCAGTGTCGCAACCACCTCCAAACATCCAGGTGTATGCCTATGATGGGAATCTGTGTATGATAAACATACAGAGAGATTCTTCCCCCTCCTTGCGCAAAGATAATGACTCCTTTCGGAGATGAACCGGGTAGGCCACTAGCTAAGAAGGTTTTTTACTAGGCTTCTATTCACAATAACCTTCAGTGCCCCTGATACAGGGTTGAGGCCTCGCAGCCACACCAACACCTGAAAATCACACACCCCTGCAAGCAGGGCTTGGAGCGGCGCCGCTTAGTGTAATAGACAGGGCCTTTCCATGATGATCGTCAAAGTCATGAAAAGGAAGTTACCATGGTTTTGGAGTCTTTAGACTCAATAAAACTTTCTTTATTATAGTGAGGTGGAATCACCGGCAATAGGTGTGTACTCACTTGGGTCGTTCCCGGAGGTTCAATACCGGCAGGCCCTCTAAAGGTGACACTAGACTTGGTTTAGATTCGGGAGTCTGATTTTCTGATTCTCCCAAAGGGAGAAGAGCATACTTCTCTATCTCATTTCCTCACCCAAACACATCAAGAAAGTTCATCACCAAGTTAGTTTCACCTCACCAAATCTATACGCTTTTGGGTTTCTGATTCTCTCTCAAGGAGAGAAGAGCATAATTCCCTGACGAATAGAAATGTTAAAGATTCGCTAACTTTCTCCGCTTCCCCAAGAATTCATCATATTAGTAAGATCATTAGAATTCTGGATTCATTCATGGTCATCACCTCCATGTAATGAAGAGCCAAAATTCCTACTCACTATCGAAATTCTCAAGAAATTTTAACGGAGCCCTATTTATACTATGTGAATAAAAGCAAGAAAAAAACACAATGTTTTAGCAATCTTCAACTATTCATCCTGCAATCAAACCATTAGTATGTTTTCAAATTCTTTGACAAGCGTCCTGTAGAAATTGTTAATGCTGTAAAATATCAGAGAGATAAAAATCAATAGTTATCAGAAATTATTAGAAATTAAGAGCAGAAAGAATAAGAAAACTGGAAACTGAAAAAAAACTGTAATAAAATTTCACGCGAGAAAGTACAAATTTGCGCGAGAAAGTGCAGTATCTAATGCGAGATAACTAAAATCTTGCACGAGGAAGTACTACAGTGCGTGCGAGAAAGTGCAAAACCTTGGGCGAGACAGTAAAATCTCGCGCGAAAGAGTGCTACAAGAGCAAAACTTCACGTGGGATGCTCTGGATTCTCGTGCGAAGATCCATACACAAACAGTATGGACGCACGACAGAGCTTAAATTTTTGTCAGAAAAAAAAATGATAATGAGGCCAGAAATCAGATTTTCTACCCCACGGTGGGCACCAAAATGTGTGTGCTTGAATGTGACCTCTAAATCAACCACATACGCAACATAGTCATTACTCCTATGGTCAAATTACGAAGAGAATATGAATTATTCAATCTAAAATTCGTGAGGAAGCGACCTGTTGCCTCCTATGCAAGCGGGGTGTATAATCGCTCTCAGATTGGAGAACCAACAACCATCAGACCGCTACTACAACGGAGGATTTTCCAAGAAAGCCATAAAGATGATATGCAAAGCTAGAATCAAACTAAGATGAATGCAATTAATCTAAGAATACTTTGAGAGAAATATGCAATTAATCTAAAGTACTTGAAAGGAAATATGAAATGTAGATTTTTAGTTGATTTTGGAATAAAAATGATCTTAATCTAAGAACAATTAAGCAAATTTAATCTAAATGAGAAATGCAATTACACTAAAATGAGAAATTAAACTAGTTGCAAATGAAAGCTTGAAATTCAATCAAAAATTCACTATAGTGCCTTTACTCTCAAAATTGCCTTTTTTTTGAATGAGAAGAAGAGGCTCATTAAATAGAAAAGCTCGGGAGAGGAATGAAGAGTTTCTTGATTCAAAACTCCTGACCCTTCATTCCCATATTGAGACAAAAATGCAAGAATTACTTAATAAAAAGAATGGAAAATGCCACACAGGTGACCTTTCGAATATCAAGAATTATCAATTCAAAAAAGTGTGTCCATTCGAATATCAAGTAATTATTAATTCCTTTTTATGTGTAATTAGCTAAAGGGGGTAGATTTTTAATATAATTAGAAAGCACATAGGACTTTACAATTAAATTAATATATCATAGAGATAATTTAGCTAATAAAGTCAAAGAGACTTAGGAATTAATTTTAGTGTTTGATTATTGCAATTTATGGTCTTTGCAATTGACATCAAGTCAAATTAAGTCAGATATGAGAGAGAAAATTTCCTAGGGAACTAGGACTTTGGTGATGTAAAATCGAGATAATGCACCAAAATTGATGAAATTAAATAGGTGCCAATTTTGGGGTATTACAGTAAGCACCTGTCCCAAAAGCAGCAGTGATGACATATGGACCAAGCCAATTAGGTTCAAATTTACCCTTCTGTTCTCGATTATGTTGAGTCTTTGGATTCTCACGTAAGACAAGATCTCCTACTTGAAATTCCCTAGGGAGAACCTTCTTGTTGAATGCTTTGGACATGCATTTTTGATAGACCCTCATATGATCAAATGATGCTTTGCACTTCTCATCTAGAAGTTCTAATTCCTATAATCTCATTGCACAGTAATCTTCATATGTTACTAGACCTTTGAGAGAGACTTTGAGTGAAGGTATCTCTACCTCTAAAGGTAACACTGCTTCAACACCATAAGTAAGGGAAAAAGGAGTAGCCCTTGTTGGAGTATGAATACTTGTTCTATAGGCCCATAAAGCCAGATTTATCTATAAATGTCAATCTCTACCATTCTTATGAACTATTCTATGAAGAATCTTTAGAATGGTTTTATTTGAAGCCTCTACTTGTCCATTTCCTTGCGGGAAGTAAATGGAGGACCAATGTTGTTTTATCTTGAACTTTTTGCAGAGATGTTTAAGGTCCTTGTTTTTAAACTGACCTCCATTGTCAGTGATGATTTCAGAGGGTACTCCAAACTAACAAATGATATGATTCAGGATGAATAATGAAACCATCTTGCCTGAGGCAATAGAAAGTGGGACAGCTTCTACCCATTTTGTGAAATAATCAGTAGTCGTGATAATGAATTTATGTCCACCTAATGAGTTGGGATGAATTTTCCCAACAAGGTCAAAGGCCCAGCGCTGAAATGGCCAATGAGAAATAGAAGGAATAAGCTCCCTACCTGGAGCCTGAATCAGGTTTCCATGTTTCTGACACTTTTCACATGATTTGGCAAGAGCTATAGCATCCATCTACATTGTGGGCCAATAGTACCCCACCCTAAGCAACCTTCGGGCCATGGCAAGACCATTGGAATGCCCTCCACAAATGCCCTCATGGATGTCAACTAACACTCGGGCGAACTCATCCTTTTCCAAGCACCTAAGAAGTGTCCCATCTAAACCTCTCCTATATAAATCACCAAAGATAAGGGTATGGTGAGAGGTGTTACAGACAAGGTTTCTCCTTTCTGAGTGGTTAAAGGTTTCAGGAATGGTGCCATCATGAAGGTATGAATAGATAGCACCATAACAGGAAGACTTGTGACTAACCAAGGTACAGATGACATGGTTTTCAGAGGAGTCAAATATGGGATGGCATAGCTCTTCCACCAGGAATTCAAATCTTGACTCATGTTGTTCTAATTGAAGGAGTGAAGCCAATGTAGCCATACATCTACAGCCATATTTTCTGTTCTAGGGATCTATTGAAATGTTACAAATGTGAAATAGCATCGTAATGAATCAACCATCTTATTATAAGGGATCAACTTGTCATCCTTAGTTTGGTATTCTTCATTTACTTGGTTGATAATCAGTTGTGAATCCCCAAAGACATGCAGCTCTATAATTCCCCATTTGATGGCCATTTTCAATCCATCAGTTAAGGCTTCATATTCAGCAATGTTGTTTGTGCATGGGAATAGTAATTTATAGGATTTTGAATAGTATACCCATGAGGGGAAACAAACAACAGTCTAGCTCCTGATCCATTTTGCATATTTGAACCATCAAAGAACATCTTCCAAGTTCTTGCAGTCATGTACATGATGTGCTCATCTGGGAATTCAAATTGCAATGGTGTTTTGTCTTTTAGTGGAAAATCAGCAAGTTGATCTGCAATAGCTTGTCCTTTTATGGCTTTACGCTCAACATACACAATGTCAAATTTTGAAAGAATCATCATCCATTTAGCAAGTCTACCCATGAGAGCAGCCTTACCAAGCAAGTATTTGAGAGGATCAATTTTAGCTATGAGGTGTATTGTATGTGCAAGCATGTAGTGACGCAACTTTTGGGAAGCAAACACCACAGCAAGGCAAGATTTTTCAATACTAGTATAATTGACCTCATAGGAGACAAGTGTACGGCTGATGTAGTAAATGGCTCTTTCTTTCCCAGTATCATCAAGTTGAGCCAACAGTGCCCCCAGAGAAGATTTTGTCGCTAATATATACAAAATCAATGGTTTTCCTGGGATAGGATGCATTAAAATTGGGGGATTAGCCAAGTACTATTTTATTTGGTCTAGGCTCTTTTGGAAATCTTCATTCCAGGTACATGAGACTCCCTTATGCAATGTCTTATTGAATGGTTGTGCTCTATCTGCAAGCTGTGAAATGAACCTCCATATAGATTGGAGTCATCCTTGGAGACTTCTCATTTGACTAATGTTCTTAGGAGGCTGCATATCTAATATCACTTGAACCTTTTTAGGATCCACCTCTATTCCTTTGGCTGAAATTATGAATCCTAGAAGTTTACCTGAGGTAACCCCAAATGCACACTTTTTTGGATTCAATCTTAATTGAAATTGTTCCATTCAATCTAGAATTACTTCCAAATCTTTGAGGTGTGTATCCCTTTTCTTAGATTTAGCCAAGGTATCATCCACATAATCTTCCATATTTTTATGCATCATGTCATGAAAGATTGTTGTCATAGCTCTTTGATATGTAGCTCCTACATTTTTCAATCCAAATGGCATGACGTTCCAACAATAGGTTCCCCATGCACATGTGAAGGTTGTCTTTTCTTGATCTTCAGGAGCTATTTTTACTTGGTTATATCCAGAGAAACCATCCATTAAAGAGTATATTTCATAGCCCGCAGTCATATCCACTATCATATCTATATTAGGGAGTGGAAAGTCATCCTTTGGGCAAGCTTTGTTAAGGTCTCTGAAGTCTGTGCATACATGAATGGACCCATCATGTTTTGAAACTGGAACAATATTGGAGATCCATTCGGCATAGTCAAGAGCTCTAATAAATCCTGCTCCTAAGAGCTTTTCTAATTCAGACTTAACAAGGAGAGCTATGTGAGGATGCATTTTCCTCAACTTTTGTTTTACTGGTTTAATTCCCGGAGCTATAGATAGATGATGCATAATAAGATTAGTGTCAAGCCCTGGCATATCTGAATATGTCCAATCAAAATTGATTTTCTTTTTCTGTAAGAATCTTGTGTATGCCTCTTTTTCTTGTTATGATAGAGACTGAGCTAGATGAATCATTTGTGGAGCCTCCTTCGTATTCGGATTCACTAGTTATGTAGGCTCAATGAGAACTGATGATCTATCCTGAAAATAACTTGGCTAAGTTATTAAGTACCCCATCCTTAGGCACCTCAAAGAGGTTTTCACCTTCGGATATGTCTTTTGTTTTTACTATTTTGGGTTCTGACACTGCCACAAAGTGGTTTTCACCATCAAAACCATCTCTTTTCTTTTTCTTTTATTTTATTTTATGACTGAGGTACTTAATATCAGGCTCCATCATACTTGTTGTAGGCTCACTGGTGGAAGAGACTACAGGTTCAAGAGCATTTAAATAGCAGGCTATCTTGTAGTCATTATGGAAAGTAAGGAGCTGAGGCTCTTGATAAAGCTGTGACCAGTCAATCAGATGGTGGTGCACAAGGGGGAGGTCAACGACTGGTTCAATATTATTGAGATGGTAGGTATTATCTCTGGTGATCATATAGTTATGATTCATCAAGTCTCCCTCTAAGGTACCTGAATTAGGGTTTGTCTCCCCAAACAAAGTATCATCCACTAAGGCAATTCGAGGAATCCAATCCTCTAGCCCTACACTAGACTTGTTAGCTACCTCGGATTGAGACTCAAATGTGTGGACAATAGCAATGTCCAGATCAACAATGGAACAATCTGAGAGGGTCTCCCACTCATACTCATGCGAATCTGTGTCAAAATCCCTGCTGGGATGTTTGCACCAACCATATTTTTTAGGCCTCGAGGTAGAGGCACCTGGGTCACCGAGGGTGAAACCTTCTTGGATATTATTTTGAGATTGAGTAGATTCTTCACCATGAGTTGTAACAGAGGATTGTTCCTGTTCAAAACTTGTTGGATCAATTGCAGAAGCATCTAGGTCTCCCCAAAGGAGATTAGTGGAAGGGATCCAATCTTCACACTCATCTTGCTGGTTCTACAAATTTGACACATAATTAGACTCATCGTCACTATCCATCGCAGCTAGGATAGGAGCAGCTTTTTTAGTTTTGCTTTCAAAACCTAGGCCCACTGTTGTTTTAATTCTCCGGCCAAAGAGAGAATGATCAAGAGGTTCCGCTTTAGCATCTAACCTATGACTGAGAGGCCCATGACCTGGGTAGCCCATGTTTTTAACCAAAGTATATCCTCTCCCATAGGTCTTAGGAGAAGGTGCAAAATTCTCATTATGTTGGTATTTTTCTTCTCTGTAAATCCAATCTCTGACGGCTACTTCCTCTTTCTCTTCCTTAATAGGCACTGAGGACTCTACAAATTTCCCAAACAAAGTCATGGTGGAGGATGAAGGTTTCCTCTCGAGTGAAGGTTTTCCATAAGACCTAGGTGAGATTGGAATTTTTATGAAGGAATCCATTTTGTAATCTCCCATGCCAAGGTTAGCGGACTTGAATTTATTCTTACACTGCTCAAGAGCAGCATCAAAATTGTCAGCTTCTCTATTTAAGGGAACATGTGAACCAACTGAAACTGCATTGATAGATAATGTGCTATCCCCTGGTATGCAAACTTCAACACCATTGTAAGGGAATTTAACACATTGATGGTAGGTAGACAACACCGCTTGCATGTCATGAATCAATGGTATACCTAACAAAATATTGTATGCCAAATGTCCGGCATCAATAATTTGAAACAAAATATCTTTCTCTACAAGACCAATTCGGATAGGAAGAACAGCCAATCCTTTAGAACTACGTTATGCTTCATCATAAGCCTTGATAGTTATCTTCTTCCTTGTGTCAATGACTTCTTCTGAATAACCCAAGGCCTTCAATAGGCTCAAAGAACAAATATTAAGCCCAGCACCCCCATCTATCAACACACGCCTGACATGGGTCTTGTGGATCATAACCTCTATATGAAGGGCCAAATTGTGTGGGTGGCTTAATGACTTGTCATCTTCTTCTGAGAATGTAAGGTAGTGAGGGCTAGCCAAGTGGTTGACCATATTCTGGAATTGATCTACATCTATATCATTAGGGACATTAGCCACTTGCAAAGCATCCTCAAGGACACGCTTATGCTTAGGGGACAAATCAAGGAGCTCAAAAATAGAAATCTATGCTAGCGTTCTCTGTAACTGATCGACGAGGCTATAACTTACATCTGGACCAACAACAAACTTAGGAGGAACACTCTTTGACACTGGTTGTTTTGACTTGCTAGAATTAGGACCCCGAATGACAACAAGACCTTGGGACTAACTCCTAGTGACAACATTAAGAAGTTGAGACAATCCTTGAGAACAAGGGCCTCTAAGCACCACAACGGGTCCTTCATCAAAAATAGGGGACAAGTTTGCTTTATAACCATAGGGATCTCTCCTAGTGATCACATTGACATCATTGTCCACAAATTCGAGCATATTAATGACATTTTTAGCAGTTGCATAAGTGTAGTTGATAGCGGCCTTGCCATTCTTACTCTTAGAGTTCTCTCCTTTTTCATATTTGGGCAAGGGTTCTTTAAAAGCTTTGTGGTCAGCATTTGTGTTCAACCCATCAACTTGTAATCTTCCACTTTCAATAAGATCTTGGACAAGATGCTTAAGTCTAAAACAATTTTCTATATCGTGTCCAATTCCATTATGAAAGACACAAAAAGCCTTCTCATTCCACCAATGAGGCTTAGGATCTGGTATGCGGTGCTTGGCAGGATCCTGAGGTTGTGCCAAATTATGAGCAATTAACATCTTGAAAATGTCTGCATATGAGTCCCCAAGCTTGGTAAATTTTCTCTTTTCTATTTTAGGTCTCCCTTGATACTTGGGTTTATTCTCTTGTTGTTTTGAAGATGTTTGCAGCTTCATGGCTTGGACTGCGTTAGAGAGATTAAGAAATCCTTCATTCTTAGGTTGTGATGAGTCAACAACCTCATCATTAACCACTTGCTTATTCTTATTCCAATAAGAGTTCTTTTTGTCCTTATTACCATTATGATTGTTGTTTTGGCCATTGTTGTTATTAATTGTTTTGGCCAAAATGCCTTGTTCTTTTAGGACATCTTCTATATGACATGCAATCTCTACCATGGTATCAAAAGAGCTAAAAACCATTTTCCTCACTTCATACCTTAACTCTGGTATTAAATTGCTCACAATTATGTCTATTCTTTCTTCCTCAGGAATCATTCTAGGATACTTCGAGCACAACCGTCTCCATCTTTGCAAGAAGGTGACAAAAGGTTCTCCTTGATTTTTTTTGAGTTTGCACAAATCAAGTATGGTGACTGAACTTGATAGATTGTAAGCAAAATGTTGGACAAATCTGGAGGAGTAAGGTTGGTGAACTACTCCATAGCTTGACCTTTTAGACTCCTTGGGAATAATCTCATTAAATAGGAGTCTTCATGATGAAAAGAAAAGCTCATTATGTAAAATTGTCTAACATGGTCATGAGGGTCACCAATACCATCATATTTGTCATAAGTTGGGAACTCAACCTTCTTAGGAAATTCAATCATCACCACACTTTTGTCTATAGGGTTGGGACATATGGAGTCTAAATTGAATGTACTCTTAGGAGCTTTCATTTTCTCTATGTCCCTTTGCATTTGCATGATCACTTTGTTGGTTGAAGGATTTTGTTTCTTAATCTTTTGGTGCACATCAAAATCATATGGGACCTTAGCACCTTTGTTGATGAGACTTTCTAGGAATTGATCCTTGTTTTGCTCCACATATCTTTCTACATATGCTTGAAAAGATGGTTCTTGTTGCATAGTCATAAAATCCTTATGATCAAAGTTGGCATAACTTCCTCCATGTTGAGAGCCATGATGAGCTCATTGGGAGGGTTGTCTTGAATATCTGGGAGGTGATTGTCTCCTATGATGGTTATGTCGAGAAGTCCTTCTTCCTCTAGGACTAGGTGATCTCGAAGGAGTCCTTGACCTTCTCCTGGTCCTTGGACTCGCTGAGGGAGTAGATGGTGGAGAGTTGGTTCCACTATGGGTACCCTTATTGTTGAATTGATTATGAAGTTGTTGCGCTAGGAGCCTATCTTGTTCTTCTTGTGCGGCTCTTCTCCTTATGTCTAGCAAAGCTCATTCCTCATCCTCCAATTGTTTGAACCTTTCCTTTTTAGCAGCTTGTTCATCTAAGAAAGCTTATTTTTCTCTTTCAATCCTCTTTAACCCGCCACTTGTATATTGTGAGGCATCTCTAAGAGGAGAAGACTTCCTTGAATGTCTGAATATATTAGCTGCATTGATGTGAGCATCACCTAACTCATTGTTTTGGTTATCAGGTTGTGACCGTGCATCCAGGTGAGCTTTCCTATAGTGTTTCTCTGCTCGTTGGTGAGCATCCAAATACCTGTCATTGATAGGAGGTGATCCAAGTGGACTATCAGAAGAAGACCCAACAGACATCGTGTCACCCCTATGTCATTGGAAAATGTCATTAAGAGTTTGATTCATTGCTTCCCTTTATTCTCTTGTGAAAGTATAACTCATATCCATATTCAATGAAAGTGGTGCCACAGAGGTACTCACTTCATTAGGATTACTCTTTGGATTGAAATAGACCTCAAACTCACTCTTTGGGGATTGGTCAAAAATAGGTTCCTTTCCCTTTCGCTATTGACGAGTCTTAACTAAGGGTAACTATTTGAAGACAACCGGGGGTCGCTTCCCTTGATTTACTTGGTACTAAGTTGCAACTGACATGAAAGAAAAAGATTCTTAATGATAAGGTGACCTCACAAAGTGTCAACACCAAACTAGGATAATTGAAGTTCTCTAATGTCCAAAAAGAGATGGAAAGATAGAAATAAAAGGGGCTTTACCAACACTGTCAAAGAGGTGCCTCAAATCAAAGGATGAATATCCTTGCACTTTTGAATCAGGAGGTTGGACTAGGCCAAAAATAATTGAATTTGAGATTTGGTGAAAATTATTTGGACAAAAGGAGCACTAAAATTCTCCAAGAATGTAGCTAACAATTCTGGAGATGTTCTTTCTCAAAAAGAATAGTCTTCTAACTTGGCAATCTTTCCCAAGGTGATGTTGTAAATCAAATGATACTAACCCTAGAGGGCTAAAACCAGAAACTCAAGGTCAAAACAAGCTTGCAGTGACAAGATAAGTAACCTTCCTAAAGACCCAACCAACTAAAAGCAAGTGAAACCAGGTATACAACAGCAAAATCTCAGGCGACAATCTCCAAGAAAATAGCGCGCCACTTTAAGGTCAGGTGCCACTTCACGTAATGTTGCGCGACACAGTCCAGGCAAATAGAGCGATAATTTCTAGGTAAGAGAGGCGACAGTGTTTCTGGGGTGAACTGGCGCACGACAATTCTCAGAACAAGGGGCGATAGTCTTTTAGTGTCGCACGACTCTTTGACCAGTGAGTGTCAAAATCTCAGTTTTAAGGCTTGTTCGTCCAAAAAATTTAGTCTGAGGGTTGATTTTTTTATTCCAATCATAATGACAGTAGTAATCTGATAGGTTTGCAAATAGTATGGGATCAAACATGTCTCCAAGCACTTAGAACAAGGGCAAAAGCAACCTTTCCAAGACAAACAATTGTGATATCGAAAATGGAAAAACACCCTATGAATGTTACCGATTGTTTGAATGTTGAGAATGTTTACACTGGTATAGCACAATCGAAAGCACTTCAAGCAATATCTATCCTAAAAGGTCAAGGCTCAGTACTTAACAACTTGGCCCACACTTGATGCTCCCTTGCCTCACACAAAGTGGTTGCCCACAATAGATATTGGCTTTGTCATGGAAGTGGCAAAGACACAACCAAAGGAACACAAATGGTGGGTAATCTTGGGGTGATCTGGGTTGTTCCACTTGGATCAATCCTTGCACCAAGAAGCTAAGCGGCAAAATAGGGTGGCTTTTATCTAATGGTTCTTAGTAAGGGCTTCCATTTGTAGTACCCCTCTTGCTCCTCGTAAAGGACTAGGACCTCGCGGCCTCAAAAGTACCTTAAGCATTCTTGCTCAACATTTTCCTCATGGTCACAATCCCACAAGTACTCACATCAAGCGAAGACAAGCACTACATCTACCAAGGTTTTGTGTCCTTGATAGCCTTGAGATTATAGTGGGTTGGAATAGCTCGATATTAGCTTGTCCCCACTTGGGTCGTTCCTCTTGATTGCTCAAGAGCAGGCCCACTAAAAGATTCTAACAATCTAAACAAAAATGGATCAACTTATGATATTCAAGGATTTTGTTTCCCCACAAGGGTGAAGAGCATACTCCCCTTATCCCAAAGCTTTCTCCCAAACACACCAAGCAAAGTTCAATTACCCTCTTGCTTCCAAAATCTTAAGATGGGTCAAGATTTTCTGGTTCACCACAAAGGTGAAGAGCATACTTCTCCTACCACCTCAAAATTCCTTCCACAAGATATTAAATGCCTATGAAATGAAACAACGAGTATATGCCACACTCAATCAATAAAGAAAGCAATTAAACAAGTACTTGATTTGTTTTCTTATGCTTTGGGCAGCCCTACAAAAATTGTTAGTAGCCCTTTTAGCATGCAATGTATCAATTTTTTCAAGCAAGGGTACCTACAAAGCAACTTGTTAGCTTCACAATGGTTAGAACAATCTTAAAATCCAATTAGCTCCAAGCAATCCACTATCAAAAAGTATTTAAAGCACTAAAGGTGGAACACTTAACCCTTCAAGTGAATGTGAAGCGAGTCCAAAAGTGGAACATTTAACTCTTCAAGTGAATGTGAAGTGAGTCCAAAAGTGGAACATTTAACTCTTCAAGTGAATGTGAAGTGAGTCCAAAAGTGGAACATTTAACTCTTCACACAAACTCAAAGTGAGTCCAAAAGTGGAACATTTAACTCCTCACACAAACTCAAAGTGAGTCCAAAAGTGAAACATTTAACTCCTCACACAAACTCAAAGTGAGTCCACACCTTAGAAAACTAATGAGATCAAGAAAGCATAAAAGGGAGAACTTTGTGGAACATTTAACGCTCTTTTCAAGTAGACCCCTCCCCCATGTATGAATGTTGACCTTGCACCCAAAGGGAAAATAACGAGGGGCGATTAGAAATAAGCGAGTCCAACACCCAATTTAGCTAACAAGCTCAATCAAAAGTAATCTAAATTTGCTTATCAACACTACCCACAAATGAAAAAGGGGTTGAATCAATGGAATATTTAACTTTCCAAGCAAACATAAGGTGAGTCCAAAAAGTGGAACATTTAACCCCCCATGCAAACAAGGAATGAATCCATGCCCTCAATCACTCAAATGAGATGTTTGATAATGGAAACCAAAGAGCATTCACAAACTATCAAAAGCAAATCTATGTTCTTTTATTAACCCAAAAGAGATGTGCCTATGAAAGCAAGTAAACCAATGGAAATCTGGAAATGCAATCTATTTAGCTACAGCAAATCAAACTAACAAACAAATCAATCTAAACCCGGCTAAAAGGGGCTGAAAAACTCACTGTCAAGTACAGGTGACAATACAGTCACTAGAACTGTCGTGCACCACTTCTCTATATACCAGTGTGACAATTCTTCTCGGGGCGACAGATTTCAAAACCTGCAGGCGATAGAACACAGCAAATAGGGTGACAATTTCCACCAAAAAGAGCGACACTATTAACCGATGAAGTGTGGGCGCCAAAAATGTATGGTGAAAATGTGACCACATTTCTATGAATCATTACATGCAAGGAAACTCAAGAATGAGCCTTCACAAATCGATCCATAGCTCTCTATGCATGGAGTTGTAAGATTTTAGATTTTGCTCTCAGCTAGAGCTATGAACTCATGACCTTGCTAGTCAACCACACAATGAGAGATTCCAAATCAAAGAAAAGGGCAACAATGCCAATATCTTCAATGAAATCAATATGAATGCAATGCAATGCAACCTATATGATAATGCAAATTATTCTATGAAAATGCAAGTACAAACTAAGCTATGAAAGGAAAGTACAAAGATTACAACCTTCCTAATTAGGCTATGTGAGATTAATCTATAGCATAAAAGAAACTAAGCTATGAATGAAGCTATGAATGCTATGAAAATGCAAGAAATGAAACTATGAAAGCATGTAAATGTGATGCAACAATGGTCTTCAAAGTTTGAATGCAAGAATGTCTTCAAAGAGCTCCAAATGACCTAGAAAACTTGCAGCATAACATTAGCATAAAACATGAATGGATGCCAAATGAGGAGGAGAGCTCTTCTTTTATAAGGAATGAGATGAAAATGGACCATTGAGATTAAAAGGCAAAAGACTTAATCAACGGTAGAGAAAAAAAAAAGCTTGATCCTTGTGCACAAATATCCTCCAATAGGAAAATAAGAGTTGACTTTTGTGTCCATATGAGACAAAAAATACTTTTTCTCTTTTTATAAAATAAGAATGATGCTTTATTTGTGCAACTTAGGATAAGAGGAAAAGTGGGGATTTTTTATTTAAATAAAAGGGGAGGAAATATTCCTTTTAAATAAATAAAAACTTAGGATAAAATGGTTAGCCCAAGGCAAATAATCGACAATGATAAAATAGGATTTGATCAAGGAAATTGATATAATTGGTAAAATGTTGATTTTTGAAAATCTTGATTCAGGGATTTGATAAATTGAGAAATGGGGCCCAAAGTCTAGGCGGCCATTTTAGGGTGCATACAGGATGGAGTACTCAAGACCCCCCAAGAACTACATACATCAAGTATATACAAAGAAGTATCCCCCCATAAGAAGGATAGTTGGAGACATGATATCCCCCCCATAATGTAGAAGCTCCCATGTTGATGAAGAGTACCTACAAATAATAGATAAGCCAATGCTTACAAGAAACATGTCTCCCCTTAGGAAGAAATAGATACATCAAATGATGAAGAAGCCAATCCTTGTGCAAATGGAATGAGGAAGAAGATGAAGGTCTCCATGCATGAATCTCTAAAGACTGAGTAGGAATCTCCAAGCTCAAAGAATCTATCACTTCATGTGACAAATCAAGTGAAGAAGGAGAAGAATCAAGTACACCAATCTCCAAAGAAGGTGAAGAAGTGTCCCCATCTATGATGAAACTGTCATCAAGGGAAAGAGAAATCCCCTCATGTATGTCTTGCAAATCTGCATCATGAGAATCAACAAATGCTAAAGATGCATCCAAATAGTCATCACACTCTGCAAGATCTGAAACAATATGATCATCCTGCTGAATAGCAAAGCCCATGTCTGAAGAAGCAGGAGGCGGAGGAGTAGGAAGATCAACACTTGTCTCAAAAACAAAATGATTCAAGTGCCCAAAATTCTCCTCATAATTATGCCTTGGCAAAGGGATGGGTACATCATGAATATCATCATCATTATCAACAAAACTAGAAAAAGAATACAAGCGTGATGTATGATCAACAACTCCCATAGCTATGACATCTCTAGTCTCCATGTCCCTAATGTAGACATAATCAGGAGTGAACTCAACAATTTTACCTTGTGCCCCATGTGTGATTTGGTAAATAGAAAGGAGATTAGTGGTCAAGGATGGTACACAAAGAACATCATTAAATGTCCCCTCTCCCATAGGAATAGAACCTTTCCCACAAAATCTCATGAATGTGTTGTTACCCATCAAAATATTAGGAGAATTACAAGGCTCAATAGAAGAAAACATATCCATAGAAGATGCCATATGATGTGATGCACCTGAATCAAGAATCCATTTACCTTGCTCAGCATGTGTGGAAGCCATGAGTGCTTGTCCTTTACCTTTATCTTTGGATGATGATGGAGATGTAGAAGCTGCCAAATGTGTAGAAGAAGGAACAGACACTGATGAGGGCAACTTAATGTTGTGTTTCTGAATAATGTGAGTTAGCTCATCAATCTTCTTTTGAAAACACTTATGCTCATCATGTCCTAACTTTTGACAATATGCACATTTATCTCTCTTTCTTCTAGATGATTCCTCTCTTGAAGAGGACTTGGATTCAGTACTTTTTGGTGAAGAAGATTCATTACCTTTGTCATGAGGCTTAGGATCCTTATTGTGTTTCTTTCCTTTTCCATTAGAAGCCTTTGAAGTAGACTCACTTGCAATCAATGCTTGATGTGTGGAAGGCTTCAACTAACCCATGTGTGCTAACTTTGCTTGTTCCCTTGTGAGTTGTGCCGCAAATTCATCAAGAGAGGGCAATTTTCATGCACTACCAAGAGCATCCATAGTAGCATAGAATGTAGAAACAAAGATAGAATAATCAGGACCAAGCTTGGAAATAATAGAAAAGATCAATTGTTCATCCCCTTTAACAATGCCACATGAAGAAAGCTCCAATCTAATAGTATTGAACTTAGAGAAAAAAATCTTGAATGTTGTCAAAATCCCTAGGATTAAGACCTATGAGATCATTCTCTAATCTGAATTTTCTCATTCTATCAAGTTTACCAAAGAGTCCTTCCAATGTGATCCAAGCATCATGAGGATTTGTGCAAGATTCAATATGAAAGAGCATGTCACGAGAGATGGATGATCTAAGAGAGCCAAGTGCTTTATCCCTTTTATCAAACCATTTTTGCCTTTCTACAACACCTGTTTGAGGTTCTTGATCCTACCCAAGAGTCATTCTAAGCAATCCAAGACTCAACAAATGATCACTTAAAGAAACTTTCCATTTATGGTAGTTATATGGAGTGAGGATTTTAACCTTTGAATTATCCATATTGCAACCAAATAATGATTGATAACTACTGATAACTCCTTCAAATGACTGATGCAAATCAGAAAACTGAAATCCAAGGATTAACCAAGTGCAAATATAGCCCCAAAATGACCTATTTCTGAAAGTGATATGTCTACCAAAAATCACTCAAATTTGATTATAGATCCAGAAAGTAGATGAAAAATCATGCACTTTCAAAAAAAATTTCACCTCAAAATGTTACCGGATGTGCCCAAACGAAGCCCTGAAAGTTGCAAAAATCAGGAACAGTCAACAAGATCTACAATTTCTGACAAATGAGGCCACCAAAATGCAAAATCAACACCACCACTAGAAAGTTCAGGAAATTCTACCCAATTTCAAAAAAAATTGCACCCAATTTGGAGCCCGGATGACCAAGTTATGGTCTCTCAAAGTTGGACTGTCAAACCAAAAATGCAAATGGTGAAGGTAGAGAAATCTCCAAAGCCTGATGACATCAGTGATATATGAAGTTAAATTTGATGGTCATACGACCGTAAAAAAAACCCAATTTTGTCTATTTTGATGGCTAGACGGTCGTCAATTTTAAGATAGTGAAAGGCTGACGCAGGCAAAAAGTTGACCAGCTTCGCTGATGTGGCGTTGACGTGGCTTCTGTACCGTACAAATTAATGACATGTCATGAGCTTGCATGTCAGGCTACTGATGTGGCAGGCTCGCCACATGTTGTGCTCCTATTCATTCTCGGCAGGCTGTAGGGTTTCTGATGTGGCAGATTTTATAGGGGCTCGCGTTGGTGACTAGGCTTGCACCCAGTTGGTCCACGTGGCGTGCTCCTACTGACGGGGCGTGGGCACGTGGAGTGCTGACGGGTTGCCTGTGTTGGTCTCTTCTTGCCGCATGGTAGAGGGTATGACAGGGCTGGTGAGGGCGGTCTTCCAAGTGGCGGAGGAGGTGTGCTGGAGCAGAGGGTGGCGGATTGGGCCGCTTCGAGCGGCGGGATGAGTGACCGCGTCAGGGGGCAGCCTGTAGAGGCCACTATGGATTGAGCTACTGGGAGTGGTGGGTTGAGGAGATCAGCAGTGGGTGCTAAGAGGAGCAACGACGATGTGGAGGAGAGGAGGGGCTGTGAGACTGAGCGGCGGGCAGAGCAGCAGTGCCCGGTGGATGGCGGTGGGACTAAATCTTTAGTCCCACATGCGCTGTGCGTAGGGCTTTTATGCCCTTTTATATGGAAATGACCCTAATTAAACAAATAAAAGGCCTAGCGGGCTTGGCTTCCTGCGTGCCTTAAGACTTGAGGCTCGGAGATGTCACGCTGATGTCTGCTGATGTCACCAAATCATTGATGATGCAGTATGATGTAGAGAATATTCTCTGATTAGGGGATGTACCACCCCATAAACTAAAATTTTTGCAATTTTTTTTTTGAATAATTACAAAATGAAATTTATTTTTATTTTTTTGAAAAATCCTACCGGAGGTGCAGATCGGGTCGTACGGCTCGATTTGCAAAAAAAAATTTGCCTCTGATTTGACTTTCGCTGGATATAGGTGAGTTTATAGTTGATTTTAACCAAAACAGCCTCCCGGATGCAATGGTGAGGTCAGATCTTCTCCAAGATGCCTCTATCACATGCTGGTTGCTAGATCTAAGATTTGGACCTTTAAAGCTTGCATCAAGATCTCTTCAAATCGGTTGACCTAGACACTCCAATGGCTCTGATACCATGTAAGAATTTGCAAATAGCAAATATTGAACCAAGGATCTAGAGGTTGAAGAAAAGCACAAGAGAGAAAATATGAATGCAATGATGGATTGAATAGATCCAATGAATTCCTCAATGTTTATGTGAAAAGATTACATAATAGGCCTCCTTATATAAGAAAGACGATATGAGAGAATGATAAGGATCTGATAAGCTATCACCTATGCTAGGTGTAATCACATGTCCACCAAATGTGGATCATCCTCCAATATGCAATAAAGTATGTGCATTGGATTAGGATGATAATGTGATAAGAGCACAAAAGGTGGATCTCACACACAACGAGGTATGTGAAGACAACTATCACACCAAAAGTGGAATTTCTCCTACACCATGTGCTTAATAGATGTGCACACTCCTAGGTGTCTCAATCACAAACTACTATGCAATGCATTAACCTAAGTAAGATTAAGTAAAGTGTAATTAGGAATTATTAATTACACCAACAGTCATGATGGGTAGAATGCAACCCTCAAGGATGATCTCCTCAAGATTACCTAAACTAAGAAAAAAAAGAATGCAATGTAAGCCAATGGTGCAATGTCAGATAACATATAGGATAATGACCTGATGTCATGAAATAAGGTGTTGTTCAAAAGAGTGAGCATGTTGAGAAACTTTTGAGAACCTATTTTGCATTTTACATTTCTTCATTTCGATCAAGACCAAGGGGTCAATTTAGATAGGATATGGATAGGATAGTACAATTAGGATAAGGGGTGATGTAAGATATGAGGGAATGGTTTGGGATTCTGGTGAGGATACTCAAAGATAGCGAGGATTCGATTGGGATAAGCAAGATCATGATAGGATATCATGGATGCAATAAGTGAATAAGCTCATGGAAATGATAGTGGATATCAAGATATGTGATGCTCATGGATATGCTCAACCTTGTCAAGATCAAAGGTGTAAGAGGGAATATGATGGAAAAGGACTAACTGGATGTAAGTTATGATAAATAAGCTAGCATGGATGGAAATTACCTCCATGAGAGAGAGAAGGGGAAGGATTACACATGATGTCTTTTTGCCAAGTTTTCATCATGGTACTTGCCCTTGTCTCCATAAGAAGTGGTTTTTACCATAGGATGAATTTATTTCTCTTTACTTTTTCTACCAAGGTGCCTATTTACTAGGTTTTCACCACGGAACTTTTTTCTCTTTTTTTAAATTTTTTTAATTTTTTTGAGGAACTCGAGCTTTGTACTCTTTGGATAATGCTCCTTTGAAAGATATGATTTGATGGGCCAAAGCTGCCCGAAATATACTCAAATATGTTGATAGTGTGATGGTAGAGGAATGAAAGGGAGGGCAAGGTAGATGGTAGCTAAGGATTTATGTGATGGATTAGATAAGGGGATGGAAGGATAGTAGGTAGGTGTTGGACAGTGGATAGGGTATAGAAAGGTTTGTGTAGGAGTAGGTAGAAAGGGTGACAAGATCAACATTAACACACACCTTGAAGGGTAGTGTAATGACATAGGAAAAATAGATGGAATAGCTTGAGGCTTTGTGTAGGAGGGGATGGAAGATGTTTGGAAGAAGATGGAGGAAAATCATTTGGAAGCTTGGATGCCAACTCTGATTTTTCTTTTGTATCCAAGTTTTTTAAGAGAAACTTGGGAATCCATATAACTTTTAATTTTTCTTTATTTTTGGATGCTTTAGCATGCACTTCTTCAATGAGGGATTTAGGAACCCACATTTACTTTGATTTTTCTCTTTATTTTTTGGACCTTTTTGGTCACTTTAATATTTCTTTTTGCTTTTTATTCACATGTCGATTAGATTGGACATAGTAATCTTCATATATAAGTGGATTCTTGTATTTATGATTTCTATGTTTGACCTCCAAATTGCTTCCAAAAGACTTGGGAATTGTGGATGAATGAGGCTGATATGGCTAGTTCAAATGGATGGGTTTGATATGGAAGTATCAAGGATGCATGTCTTTGTTGATCTTGATAGGAGATAGGGTAAGTGAATGACAAGCTAGAAGTGATAGGTATGTTGGATGGAGGGATACGAGGACCCATTATGGATGGAAGTTATGAAGGTTTAATCTTTCATATATAGGAACCATGAATATATTTAGAGGATGGCAAATGTTGGTGCTTATATGCAAATGGAGGAAGATGAGGTGTGAAAGGGAGATCATCATCTTTACAGTGAGAAACATTGTTGAGGCTCTCATCTTCAAGACTCATATTTATACCAATAGGTTCATGAGTAGCTTTGATAAGAGAATTTAAAGCTTGAGGGGATTTATTCTATTGCAAAGGAATAGGAAGAATGTGAGTTTTTTGAGGTGGATATGGAGGATTGTGACAAGGGGATGAGGAAATACTCCGATCTTGACAAGTATCTTTGGATAATGTAGGAAGAACACTTTGGTCTTGATATTCAATAGGCTCATTAGAGATGGTGGAAGGGATATCTTGATCTTTCTTGGGAGATGGATAGGATGTAGAAGGTGGAGGGATTCCTTCTCAAAAAATGGAAGAGGGTGAAGAAATCATCATGGGACTCTTGGGATATGGGACTTTGGTCAACTATTGGATAAGGATGGATGGTATCTTGATCTTGATCTTCTATAAGGTTTGTTTCTCCACACATTGGATTATCCTCTTAACATGGAGCCACTTCTAAGGAAAAGGTAGGAGTTTGGACATGTTTCAGGGATTCTTGAATGACTGAAGGGGAATCATTTGGAATATGCATGATATGCATTGAAGCACATGATAGATTGGGATCTATGATCTTTGAAGCATGAAAGATACTTGCAAAGATATGCATATTAGCTTGGATTTCCTTTAGAGGTATCCCTTAAGGGTATACATAGTCAACATGAAAATATCATCACTAGGCTCTTTGTTTGATAGAGGGACTTTGGATAGCTTTGCTTCTTTATGAGGTGGAAAAATGTTGGAAGAATTAGAAGTCGTACGAGAACCACTACTAGACATAGGTTCATGATTTAGATCTTTCTTGAGAGTATTATCATTTTCTTGATTAAATAATTCATTAGGATTTTCAATTCCAATTATGTCATCATATATGAGATCTTAGATTTATGCTTCAACTCCATGCAATCTGAAGTTTCATGTTTGTCATGTCTATGATATGCACAATAGTTACTCAAGAATATAAAACCACATGAAGTGATTTGAGGAAACACGATGAGATTATTTTCAATAAGTTCTTCCAAAGTTGATTCATAAGATTGTCCCAAAGGAGTGAATGTTCTTCCCAATAGACATTTATATTCACTTGTGTTGATCAAAGAGATTTGAGATTCAAGATCATGATGATCTGACTCGCTATTGTCATAGGATTGATAGACAAGACTCTCATATGAATGTGATGAAACTTTCTCTTCATTCACTTGATCAAAGATAGGGTTGTCATGAACTTTTAAAATAGATTCTTGATCAAAGATTGGATTGCCATGATTAGATACCTCTTTGTTGGAAGAAAATGGATACATGTTTAGATAATAATAAAATAGGAAAGGATAGATTGATTTTAATGAATACTCTTGGGATTTTGTGTTCTTTTCCTACTTCATGTCTTGGATTTGAGATTGCAAAGATTGAAGTTTCTCAGTGAGGATTAGGATCTCCTTGTGATTTAATTCATGACCATGATATCTAGATTCAATATTCATAGTGTAAAAATTCAAATAACCAAGCTGGGATGAAGATAAGATTCAAATGATTAATTTCGACAAGTGGTGATAGGTGTAAAGATTTATCCAAGTTTGAAGGAATGTTTTGATGATAGATATTGATCTAAGAGGTTTAGGTGAGGGTTTGATGATCCTTGATGATGAAATCTATAAATTTGATGCAAAACTTGAATTGGATAAGATTGAACATAAGGATTGATGATGCACCAATGATCAAGTGAAAAAAATGATGACAACAAGGTGATAAGCTTTGATTATGAAAACTATAATGATACAGCCTAAAACAGGAACAAAAAGGGTAATAGGATCAATGATTAGATTAGTTAGAGATTGTATGAAGATACTCATTGTCCTAGATACGATCCAATATATGTGAACCTATGATATCCTGGATGTGGCTCAAGATAGACAATGTGTGACTTAGGATAAACTATGCGTGACTAAAGACAACCAATGTGCGACTTTTCCCAGGTGTGACTCATGATCACCTATATGCGACTCTATAACTAATCAATATTTTTTGCCACTGTTTTAGAAGTTAAATTTGATATTTTTAGTATGTCTCCAAGTGAATTTTGTCAATTTAGAATCTTTGTGAACACACACACCAGAAAAAATACGTAATTATTTGGTCTCAAGAATATTAACACCAAACGTATGTTCTTTTGGTCTTGAAAAAGACCTAGTTTCCATGGGTATAAAAAAATTTAAGACAAGTCAAGCATGCTTTATCCCTATGGATAATTTGGTTGAGTATTCAAAATCCTTACCCATGGCTTGGTATTCTTCATCTCACACAACCGTGTCACCCCCTAAAGGGTGTTCACATTTTTTACTTTCGTAAGGGCTATGCAAAATATGAACAAAAGTGGCTACACAATAAGATCTCTAAAGGAATATTATCCGCTTTAAAACATACAAGGGAAATAAATATGATGAGTGTCTTCAGGGGAGACTCTTTCCCCTACTTGCACAAGGATTATGTCCACTTTCAAAGGTGAACCGGGTAAAATCTTCTACACTATGGTATCTAGTTAGGGTATATATTCAAAGATATCTTGTGTTAACCATACAAGGCAATGTGGTTGAGCAAGCGCGATTGAGAACTACAGCCCCAAAAATACCATGTATAAGATAACTCCACCCTATGATACTTTAATCTCAAGGAGGTATTTTATTATAGTGGGTCAGAATAGTTGTTGGCTTTGCTTTGTTCCCACTTGGGTCATCCCATGAGATTTTTTCCTTAATGGAAGGCCCTCTAAAGGATGAACATGAAAAAGAAATGGAGGGAAATTAGAGGTCTAGATTTTTTATTTTCCTTGAAGGAAAATAGCATACTCTCCTACTCTAACATTTATCCCAAACATGCCAACACACATGTTCATTTATTAGATTCCTTTCTAAGTGAGTGATCAAATGAGTCTAGGTTTCTGATTGTCTAGATATACAATATCATACTCCTCTATCACTAAATCAAACACTACAAGTGAATGTGATTATTGTTCCTAAGAAATCAACTAGAAAGACACAATGTTTATCTATATCTCCTAGGCAACCTACAAGAGATTTGTTAGTAGTTTGTATGTCTTGGCCTTTGACAAGCATCATGTAGACAATTATTAGGTTGTTGAAATCATCATCAAAGATTAGATAGCATCAAATAGTTAGTATTAATCCACAAAATCACAACCAAAATTGAAAGACTGTCTTTGCTCCTAGATGAAATTCTATATTCCCTATATGCGATTTTCTATTGATACTAAATACGATCATTAATTAAATGCGACTAAGGAATGACAAAATGTGACTTGATATCTTGCATGTGACTCTTGATCAACTAAATGTGATCATTCCTAGATGCAACTAAGATTAACACCATTTGACTTTAGGTATTCCATATGTGACTGGGTATCTAGGATGAGACTTTCTTCTTAGACAAATTCATACAAACATGAAATTTGTTAGAAATAATGATGACGAATCTAGGGCTAGGCCCCACGATGGGTGCCAAAAATGTATGTGTGAAGTTTTTCTCTATTCCTGCAAGCACAAACACTTCAATGTGTCATTAAATCAATGGTTAGTAACATCAAAATCATTGAAAACACATAGAAACCAATATAATTTTTGACATATTGCTTCCTAGTCATAAAGAGTTTGATTCATTTAAGTTAGTGCTATCAGATTGTGTAATAGATTAGTCACTAGACATATATGAGATAGACTATTTAAACTAGAATGCATCTACATGATTGTAATTAAGAGGAATTTGATGTAAGATTGGATGAATTAAGCTAATATTGATAGAATAAATAAAGCTAAAATGATAGAGCTAATGCAAATAAGGATGCTCTAGACTCAAATTGGCAGCACTTTGATATGAAATATATATATATGAATTTTTTTAAATTTTTGATGTCTTATATAGATTTCCTTTTGAAGGGAAAGATTTGAATTTGAATTCAATGGTTGAGATGGATTCTCAATGAGTGGTTGAGATTGAGACCTTGAGTGATCCATGTGATTGAAGCTCATTGGATGAATTCAACTCGTTTTTCCTTTTGTGAGTTGAGTGGATAATAGGATAATTAATTAAATCAAACTAATTAATTTCCTTATCCATGGGTTTTTTTATTATAAATTTGATTAAATGGCTGAGGATAACTAATTAATGAATGATCCTTGATGAATGATCATTGATGATTAATTAATTATATAATTAAATTGATCTAATTCAATTACACAATTATGTTTGAGATTAGCTTGATTTTAAGATTTAGGGCAATTAATTGAGATTTAGGACCTTTTGGTTAGATTAGTGTATTTTTAGGTGATTAATTCCTTAATAGATCAAAATCCTAATAAACCTCAACAAACTCTCACAATTTGGAAATAAGAACCAACACTAAGACTATTAGGTTAATAAATCCTTACACCCACCATTGGCATTTAAGAATTCCCTACACCCACAAAGTGTAACATCAACCAATGATCCTTATATACTTATTTCAATGGGATCTTCCCCTATCTCAACCTCATGCAACAGATAATGCCACTCATGACAATTCTCACTATCAACATCATGAACACACAAAAATCCATCTAACCAAAAGGGAACAACTAAAAAGAATGTGCATAATCTCCTCCATAGTCACTATAAATAACGTTCCTCTACATTTCAAATCTATTGCCACAACTTGCTAATTCAAGCAATCTCTGTACTAAAGTTCACAACCGTGAAATATTTTCATGTTGACATTCTTGGTTATCACAACGTCTTGTAAAATGAACCATGACAAGGAATAATGATTCTCTAATCTACACCATATTTCAAGAGTAAATACAACATCCTTCAAATGTCACTTTTGAGATGAAACCCATTTGTCGTCACTCTACAATCACCAAAATGTAGTAAAAAAGTCTTAAATTGTATAGCATGGCAATCTTGGCTTGCATGGCAGAACACATGGCAACTAGTCACTGGCTTGACCTATATTCAATCACATAACACTCAACATGGTCCTAATTTTATACACTCCCTTCATAATTTCCTTGTACATGTGTCACCACCTCACACAACCATGAGCCAAAGGAATTGTCTTAAAAAAATATCACGAAGCAACAAATAACTCATCATGAGTTACCTTTTCTTCATTGCATCCTCGCGACCCATCCACCTTAATTATGGTTTAAACTCACATAACTGTGACTTCAAAGGTCTTGAATAGGTTTTAACCCACCAAATGCATCCATCAATTAGTATGATGCCACACATAACATCCTCGCTACCTTGCATGCCAAAACTGGGTCCCACAAAATAAGGTAGGCCACGAAAGGGCATTTCCATAACATTTCATTCTTCCTTGTAGGCTTGCGGATGGAAAACATTTTGTTCACTAACCATTACGAGGATGTGACAAACCATCATAGTCATCAAAAACATCAACTCGCGGGTCCAACTAACTACCTTCAAAAAATGATGCAAGGATGTGACATGCAACACGTGTTTATCTTTTTAACATCTTCAACTTTTGACATGTGGATAGTTGTCGCTTCCATGCAAGCCATAAGTCCTCATTGCATAATCAAATTTTGACATACTTTATTACCGCCCGGAGACCACCACACAACCTCACAACCACTAGGTGTTAACCTTAATAACAATAGCGAGGGTAGGATAAGGAAAACATCAAACTGCCAATTTTCATCCATAATCTCACAACATTTATTTCCATAAGAACATAACACTTGCGGGGCTGCAACGAGCATCTTAAAGACAACTTAAATACACAAAATATGAGGGGTAAGTTACCATGGAAGGGGAAAAAACAAGGTGTTAGAATAGGACACATGAAAATATATGGTTGTAAGACAAAAGCATAGAAAAATCACAATAATACTTTGACATTACATCAATAAGGCCCTAACCACAAATATACCAGAGTAAATAAAAGTTGACAAGCAAGACATCCAATGTAAATGGCTAACAATTTTAAAAATTTAAAAGTTCTCTAAACTGAAATACCTTCACACTTAAACACTTAACTCAAAGCATGTGCACATTAAAATGAATGAGTCAAGGTATTTAACTGATGTCCATGAGACCAAATAGTCTAAGGGACCATGCGTAAAAAACCTGAACTATTTTCATGTTCTTTTCAATGTCATCCTTCTTATTATGAATTTTTATCAGACTAGTGGTTTTGTGTAGTCTTTCTTTGTCAAATAATTGATGTAAACAACCCTCCTTTAAATTGTTCTCATATTTTTCCTAGATATCCTGGTATACAACACATTCAAAAATAAAATGTCATTCTATTTCAATACATCCTTTACTAAAAAAAATACACGTTCTTTCATCCCAAACCTCCTTGGGAACTATCCATCTACCCGTCTTGCACCATAGATGATGGGATCCGGTTCTCAATTGTGCCTCTATAAATTTGGTTTTTCCTTTAATTTCCACCCATAATTAGCCTTTATCTTCACGACCACAAGAGGGATTGAACTCTTTCACATAGTAGGTTTTTTTTCACCCCGTTTGCTTTGTCCACATGGTAGCCTTGAATTTTTCTAGTGATGGTCTTTTTTATCTCTTCCTTGGTGTTGTGACATTTTTGTATATCAATATCCCACTTATTCAATCGTTCCTTATTTTGCCTCATCCACGTCTTATTTTTATGAAATAAACTCTTATAAACCAATAACTTCGGCCAACGATGTTTACCCATATTTTCAACTTTGTTTAAATAGCTTAACAAATGGATAGTTGTTGAAGATTCCATTGGGAACATACTTGCTTTAGATAGAATAATCTCATACATAATTATTGATTTGACTTTAAGGCTAGTAGTGATAAGATGTTTTTGTATTCTTTCAATTTGTTTCCACTTGTGGTTAGAAAGGTTGCTCCCCCAAACCTCATAGCCATATAGTGCAACTGGATTGACCAACGGGCCAAGGAGAGTCTTCTTGGTTTTCCAATCCCATAGTTTGATTTTTTTACACCTGTTTGAAGTAAAAAAGAGGCTCTACATCCCCCTTACATTCATTTAGCCCTACAAGTTTTGCAACTGAGCCTATTGTGAAAGTCAGTTCCCAAGTATTTATATTCCTCCACAATATCAAGCGCATTTCCTTCAAATAGGAAATTAACTTGTTGCTTCTTCCTCTTTAAATAAAAAATCATGATCTTAGTCTAGCTAGTGTTCACCTACATCCCAACTTCTTAACAAAAAAACTCTTAGATCCTTGGTTGTTTGTGCAATTAAAATGAGACCATCTGCATAAAGAAGTAGATTCACCATGTATCTAGAAAGTTTGACACCCTTCCCCAAAGTTTTGTTTAGCCACTCTTCAATTTTATCAATATATAAGCCAAATAGAGTGGGTGAGAGAGAACATCCCTATTTAACCTCAATATCACAGCCAAAACATTCTAAAATGCCTTCTTTTGTCTTGATTCTTTCTCTAACATACTCATAAAGTCTACGTACCACTACTCTAAGCTCATTTAGAACCTTGAGTTCCTCCATTATTCTCCAAAGCTTGTCTTTAGGAATTGTGTCAAATGCTTTTTTGAAATTAACAAAACAACAAAATGCTTCTCCACCTTGACGATTCCAAACCTTCTCAATATGGTGTCTAAGATTTATGTAATGATTGATGGAGTGCTTTGGTCTAAATCCAACCCGCCTTTCACTCTCTTTTCTTCCCAATTGTTGATTCTACACTCTATCATACCCCTAAATAGTTTACCAAGAAGCGGATTGACCATAATCATGCAGTAGTTAGATGAATTATTAAGATCACAACTCTTGTGGAGAGGTATAACCATGTTAGTAGTCCATTCTATCAGAAAACCACTTTGGTTGACATTATTGAGAATTTTTTGGATGTGAGGTGCAAGTAGTTCCCTTCCTTACTTCAAGAATTCAGCTTGCAACCCATCAATATCTTTTTCTTTATTTCTTGCTAGACTCTTTATACCTTGCTTAATATCTTCAACCAAAAAGAGTGTGGCAGAGGTGTTAATTATAGGACTACTTTTGTCTTCTGTCCTCTCAAACATGAGTTTTGCATAATGAAGCCATTAGTTATCCATAATACTATTTTCTATTTGCTTTCTCCTTTGTTGAAGTTCCCTCTAGAATCCCTTAGGATTGTGTTTACTCAAGGAAATTAGCTCCTCTCTCCTTCAAAGACATGGCTTTCTTTTTTAGTATCAACTTATCATATAAAATTTTTCTCTCCTTGTTTGATTTGTTCTCTTTGACTATTCTTTTTGCTGCCTTGTATTCTTCATCATACTGTAGGTTAGATGGGAAAGTGTTGTTAACTCCTAAGACTAAACTAATTAGACTTAAAGACTTAAGAAAAGAAAGCCCACTTGTTGTTGGGAAATTGTTGTTAACTTCCTTGAAAATGACTTAAAGAGAAGCTAGCCTATAGACTTAAGATGGGCAAACTAATAAGACTATGACACTTGAGAAATTAAGAAATAAATAAAGGACCATAGCCATGGGAAAAACAAGTTGAAATACGTTTCCATTATATGTTTCAGTCTAGTTTAGTTGTTGATTCATGTAATATGATTATGGTTTTGTTTTATATGTTTTAATATTGATATATAATAGAATACTATTTTATTACATTAAATAAATAATATTTTTTCATTAAAACAATTTGTTTTGAAAGAACTCGAGTCTTCCAAAAGATGACAATGATCCTCAAGATACGAATCCAGAATATGTTGGTTCTGATCCAGATGACATGGAAGAGGATAATGATGACATAGATACAGAAGACATCGAGGCCGATGATGATGATGATGATGATGATAATGACGATGATGATCATGTTGATGATAACTGCGGTGGTGATGATGATGAGGCAGTTGCTGCTAGTAGCTAGTGATATTGATGATCATATAGACTACATTATAGATCATTGCTAATATATCATTATGATGTCTCTTTTCATGGTTACTATCACATGTATCATTTTTACGGCCTGCAGTACCATATTATTTAGTTGATATATTTTGACATGTATCATTTTCACTTATATCATTTGGACATGTATCATCCTGACTTTTATCATTTTTAGTTACATAA